>BJFM01003841.1:36340-49671 GCA_016586285.1 Arothron firmamentum | reverse complement strand
AAGGCGGAGGTGTAAAGGCCACAGAGCAGGCTATAATACTGCTATAATTGTTTAAGCTTCATACCATAATAGAACCCTGGAGACATGGCCTTACTGCTCCTCTGAAAACCAAGGGCTGTATGTCATTGACCTTCAAGGTTTACTTATTTGGTGCCATATGTTTAAATCAGATATCGATTTTTTTTTAATTTGTTTTGAATATATTTGGATGATTTAATGAAAGGATATACAGTATGCTAACAGATGTTCTGTCAGAAGGAGACAACTGCACAGTCCTTCAGCGAGCAAAGAAGGGGTCAAGCCAGGCAGAGTTTAGTCTGCACCCTGATTGGATGAGGAGAGGTGGAGTCATCACGGATCAATTCCAGCAGACCCGTGAATTGTAAATTTGGAGAAGTGCACTTTATGGCCTGTGTTAAGGGGGAGACCTTGGACCTCTGTGGTCAAACTGAAAGGTGACTATAAAAAAAAAAAAAAAACTCATCTCCTGAGTGGCATGTTTAGCATCAAAATAATGATGTCAGCCGTGGTTGACCTGTAGCCTTCAAAATGATTAGACGTGCGTAGACAATCCTAGGCATGTCACACAAGGTTAGGATTGCTGTCCCATAATGTGCTGCAAGGGCGTTTTATTCCTGCGGGGATCCAATAATGTTCCCGTTATTTATGCCAAACTGCTAAATATTGATACCGCTCTAAAGTAGCGCTAAAAAACAATTACGGCATATGCGCTGCAATTAATGCCAGACAAATGTGCTTTGCAGATGGAAGTGGATCTCCCTGCTCACATTTCTCAGCATGAACCTGTCAACCCAACACTCGGGCTGTGTTGAGATTTATGCCGCGTGCTTCCGTTTAAAAACGTGTCACCCCGAAGCACGGCTTGTTATAAATCAGAGGATGCAGACTGAGATATACCCATCTGATTATTAGCAAAGTGTCTGGGACTGGTGATGAATGCGGCCATAACCCGCTGATGCATGAAGAATGAAGCACATCATTACCTCCTCAGTATCATGCCAGAACACTCCTCCTGTTTTTTTCCACTTCAAGGAGGCATTCGTTTCTGAATCCAGAATAACATTAGCTTAAGTTCTTTTCTTTTAACCTATTTAAAAACAATAGAAATCACTTAATGAATTGCGACAGTAGTAGGAGCTATATTTTTTGGTATTTGTAGCCACTATTGGATTGACACAGACAGGAAGAAAGGGACAGTACCTGGAAAAAAAGACTCCCAGTCTCAGATGGGGCAACCCACCTCTGAAAGCTAACCCAGGGGAGGGGAAGGGGACAGACGAACAAGCATATACATCATACATGCAACTCCAAACTGCAAATGCTTATAGGCGATGTTAGCATATTAGCAGCAGTTGTCAGTAACAGCAGTGAAAAAGGAAATTGGTGCATGGTCCATGTCTCATTTCTCTGCAGAAGATGGAAAAATCTAAATAAGTGTGCAGCTGATATTTTCTTTCACTTTTCTTTCACACACATGAAAGAGAAACTGAGTGCTTGGCTCTCTGGGAGGGCAGTGAGAAAGGGAAAGGGGGCGGGGAGTGAGGTCAATTACCTGAGCACAATTACTGCATCTAACAACCTCCATCCATCACCTGCATCCTTCCTCAGCAGCCATCCCTTCCACACATTTGGGCCAGCTTTCCCGCCAGATCGGCCAAATACTCTGTCATTCCAAAGTGGCCCTTCCCTGCACCGATTGCAAACCTGAGCGGCATCCTAAACGACCTCCGCTCTCCTCCCCACCCACCCTCCCTGTCCTCTGTTCTCCCGCATGTGTCTGACTTCACACCCCTCTGGCTGCAGGTGAGCTGGTCTTGATAGTCAAGCCTCGGGAGGGGTGAAAAGGCCAGACCTGCCAGGCAGAATGCTATCTAAATAGCAGTGAATAGGAGCCCTTAGACCACCTTCCTGTCAGAATATCAGGTTTGGAATCATTCCAAGGAACATATTGGCCAATGGGTTTCACAGTGATAAAATATCCAGTTGGAGTCTGTGGTTGGATGCTTGCCCACCTGAACATGTTCCACTCGGATCACTTTGTATCACCTTGTTTTTCGGCAACTGTTGAATATTTTCACAACTGTGTGTTTTCCCTAGTGGAGCATAGAAGGTAACCAATAAACATCTCTGAGACCCGTAATCATTTCATGATGTTTATGCAGGCCGCATTAATGGCCACTTTTCATTTAGAGTTTCAACCCTTGAGCCGTTGCAGCTAAGTGGATAAAAACCACCCAAGGGCAAGGCATTCCTGGATCCAGATCGAAGTCCAGATTGGCCCATCTGTAATAAAACAATGAGCATTCCCTTGTGGCCATGTGGGCACTGCAGCTGTAAGATTATGTGGGTGGTCACCACTGCAGCGGTGCGAGATGGAGATCAGATTGGAGGTGAAACGCCACTCTAAACTATTCCCGAGAAAAGCTGTAAACACAGCTACCCCTCTCCCTCAACACCATTCGCTGCAAAACACACATATTACACACAGACCTTCTCAGGTGTACATACACCACAGGACAGCCGGGGGAAAGAAGAATGATCCGAATCCCAATGAAGTTCACAACCAAACCCAGTCTATCTAAAAGACGGCGGAGGGTGCTGACGTGGACTCTGCTTACTGACTGTAGATGCAGCTCACAGTCTTTGGTCCCTTGTTGTGACTGAATGTGTTCCTGTTGCAAACAGTCCCAAGCCCCTGCATCAAAACACTAAAAGATGTGTTAAAATTGGTAAAAATGTGCTACCTTTTTCAGACGTGTTGCTGGTCCACCAGGTGAGATGGTCTACTTTTTAAACGTATTCAAGCTTTCTCTTTTTTTTTCTTACACTCAACACTATCTTCTTCTTTTCTGTTCTTTATGTTACAGCCTGGTACTCTAGCACAGGGTTCTCATCCCTTCACTCACCTGTCTCAGCCTGACATTCTGTCAAGGTATCAACATTTTTCAAAATTACTCGTCTCGGCCATTGCTCCTCTCTTGTCTTCTGGCCTTCTCCATTTTCTGACAAGGTGCACCTTTATTCTTCCCGCTCCTTCTGCCTGTAGCCCCGGAGCCCAATTACCCAGCAAGTACACAGAGATCCTATCGCGAGCCGAGGTCACGCTTCAGCGTTCGCAACGCAGGATCTACAGGCCTGCAATATTCCCAGCATACCTGCCGCTACATTAAGTCGAAAAAAGCTTTGAGCAGGACGATTTTTGCGCGGATTCTGTCAGTGGTGTTTTTGGAGAAATCTCACACATAGGAGTGGACTATGAAGTAGTGTGGTTTGTAAATATTTAACAGTGTTTCCTTTTGGTTTAACCTCGAGACATGAGTGGTCATGTTCACTGAAGTAGAAGAGGCAGCGATATCTGAAAACTCTGTCATTGCTCATTTCAGTAAAATAAATAAAACTGCCTCCTTCGTTATTCATTGCAGCTAAATATGCCAGAGTCATTACAATTCATTCATGTGATTTCGATGTAAAGGTCAGCACCGAAGACCTCCAGTGACACATTGCCCTGGGGTTTCTGCCAGATGGTGTCACAATCAGTGATTGTGGTGAACACTGATGGAGCACTGCGAAAAGGTAAACAGGCAAGACACTGCGCTGCCTCCCAGAAAGGTCGAGCCCCAAGGCTACTTAGCATCGGCCCTAAAGGCAGCCAAAAAAGCTAATTCCGGGAGTTGAACTGCAGTTCACTGTCCACAGTGTGAAGCTTCACAAAAGCAGTGTAGTGACATGGCAGCACACAAAAGTATCAGATCACTCCTGCAGATGGAAGTTTCTCACTCACAGCTTCCTGTATATAGGTCAACTGCATCTGCTCCGGGTCAGTGCATCATAGCCATGTTTAACAGAGAAAAAGACGGGAGTGTACGGAGGAGAGAAAGGCTTGGTACAGGCACAATGATGTGAGGAATAGAGAAGGAAGAGTCAAAAAGTAGCACACTTTCCCAACCAAAATGACCCACAGTGATGAGCCATAGCATTAAAACCGCCTGTCAAATGAGTTCTGATTCTCAAGAGCTTCTCCATGTTCCCAGCACACATGTTAGTTTGAGCCCTAAACATACCATGGAGTGATGTGTGTGATCTGAAAGTAGCCCAACCTCCAAAGTATAACATTGAGAATAAAAGAGGAGTTTGTCTGCACAGATGTTGATCTTCATTGGAATCTGAAAGTCCTAAAAGCAGAGCACCTCTCCACCATCTATGGTAATCCCAGTTCACACAGACAACTCATCTTTATGGGCTGCTAGTCTTTTATTTTGGTGACCATTGTTTTTGGTCACCTTCCCTATCCAGTTCAATATAACCAGAGGCTCATAGCTGGAGACTATAGTGACCACATTTAATCAAATATTAAAACAAAACAAATGCAACATTTTTTTTAATAACAAACTTTATGTTTCCAATGTATATGCTTTAAGGAAGAAAGAGGAACCGTACTCTAGACGAATATTAACTCGCATCGCTGTTCTAAACCACTTCCCTTTCACCTTCGCCTCTCGGTTTTGTCTCCTCTAAACACTTCAATCATAAAACCACACAGGCAAAGCAACTCTCAAGGATCAATTGTTTGTTTTCGAAGCATAAACCACCGACCCTGGCGACAGTCTACCGTGGCAGGGGAGGCATGAATCTGCAGTTGAAGCCATGTGAAAAACTATTTTTCGTCCGTTGAGTGTGTATGAGCATTTCTTATCTGAGATCTGCTTATTAAAGATTATTTTTTCCCACTCTCCATGCTTCCCCAAGGATGAAGAATTCTTTTCCTCTAATAAAAAAAAAGCCAAAATGAATTGTGATGTTGTCAAGATGGAATAATTGCACTCTCAAATACATTATCCAGAAGCTATTAAAATAGAGAGGTGTAATTAAATGTTGTGCTGCTGGGACAGAGGAGAGGGTGGTGTGACTGGTACCACCCAAACACTGCTGCCATGGTGATTTTGAAGATAAAATGCTTTAGCTTGGGTGTGCAAAATATGAATACTTGAATTGAATTATTATTCTTATTTTCTTTATGCACAGTTCCCACATTCTAGTGTGTTGCTAAGTAGCTAATATTTCATACTGAAGTCTGACTACAAGCTTCAAGTTGCAAATTTGATTTATAAGTCTGTGCCACGGTCATAATCCTAAAGTTCACTCTGCCAGATTTAAGCCCAGTTTTCCCATGACACAACTGCTAGCATCCACACTCACAGGATCATGCCTCTGTCTGCCGATCCTGTGCTGGGTAGACGCAGGAGATTCATCATTATTACTGCGGCGACAGGTCTATTATCTCAGGAGAATAAGAAAACAACCAAGGAAAGTTTGCCAAAGTGCCTTTGGGGAAAGCTAATTTAAGGTCTGTCCCAAAGTTCTCAATTTTATCGCCTTCTTTTTTAATGTAGCGGAAGGAATTCCATCCACAGTATACACTTATTGAAATTCCAGCAAACGCTTCTGTTCATCAGGTTGTAGTGGGTTTGTGGGAGCAATGTTACTAATGCTATTTTGGTTAATATTGTTTCAAGTAGGATACAAAGTGATGATCTTGAGATAAAAAAGGGGAATTCTATTGTGTAATTACAGGACTGCTGGGACAATGTACTCCGGCAAAATAAATAATATCTATTGCGAGGAAAAATGCCAGTTATTTGGAATTTCTACAGTTTATGCCCGCCATTTTCCAATTTGCTTTTGTACCCTTTGTGGCCACGAGTATCATCAGAGTCCTTTCTTTTTGAATGTGCAGGAAGGAGGCTGTTGTGTCATGTATCTATCTATCCTTTTCTGTCCTTGCACAGCCATTGTTTCAGATGGTACGTTCTCGTTATTATCGCGTCTCAAAAACAAATATCTATCCTCTGTTTAGCCTTAAGTCAGCAGATGTACCTCAAAATGGAAAGGATCATCAGTCTGGTATTCAGCAGTTATCATCATATATCCATATATACGTAACTACTTGGCAATAATGAGACAAGACACTGCTGGCTGTAGTCACACCATTTACTGCTGCAGCTGTTGCAAGTGAACCACATAAAGGGTTGCATGTAGAGGAAAATACAAACAAATTTTTTATTGTTTTCCCATTTTTGCATGATCTCACCATTGTTTGGTAATTGCAAAATGAAGTTCCAGCATTTTTTTCTGTTTTTGTTTTTGTAGACAAAGCTTTTAAAGATGGAGTTAACATCAGCGGCTTTTCCACAAGCTGTTTATAATAACTTACGTTGATTACGCTGACAAGAAGCATGTGTCGAGATGTTTGAGTGAATTACGGCATCATCCATTTTCTGTTAACAGCCACTTACTCCAATTTGGTTCACAGGCCATGCCGGAGTCTATCTCAACAGTCACCGGGTGGGAGGCAGGAAAACCCCCTCAACAGGTCACCAGTCCCTCACAGGAAACACACCATTCACTCACACACTCACACCTAGTGGCAAATGAGGGTCTCCAATTAACCCATTTGTGCATGTTTTGCTTTGACCAGGGTCAATTTAACAGATATATACTTTCATTATTCGCTGACTAAAAATGGAGTTGAAGAAGTTTTGGTCTGACTTCAACTTTTCTTTAAAGGAGCATTGGTACGGTCTCTTGACATCAACAACACCATCTCCAACTCTGTTGCCACTCTGGTGCCCTTGCTTGAAATGCTACTTCGTCATCAGGACACCATATCAGCTTAAGACCTAACAGAGGAGTGATAAGCGGCACATGGATGCACAAACGATACAGGCATGAATGTACTGCTGGGCAACAAAAAAAAAAAGTAGAAACTAAACATTAATCTGCCGAGATGGCCACCGACCAGCGTTATCGGCGCGTGTGAGTCAACAGGAGAGTCTTGGCGTGCAGCTTCATATCTTTGTGGGGGCTAAAGATGCATGACAAACACTCGGCAAAGAAGAAGATAAAGGTTGAAGTTGGAGGAGAGGCGTGACTGCAGATAAGCTCAAGATGGGGCTGAGGGAACGATCGAAGAAAGGGGCAGGACAAGGTTGGCGGGGCAAAGTTATATGCAGCACATGAGGCTGAGTAACTGCACTTTCTGCTTCACTGTCAAGTCTCCAGCTTGGTTTTAGATGTGTTACATCAGTGATCTTTTGATTTTTGTTATATATTTTTTTTAGTCTACATTGTCTTGGTGCTCTGTTAAAAAGATGAGTTCTTGTATGGGACAATTTGTCAGCTGGGATACTTTCAAACTCCTGCTGTAATTCAATGTTGGAGTCACTCTTCTTACTTTATCAGTCTCCGCAGGTTTAAAAAGCCAGGACTACAAGATACCTTTAGGCCTGGATAGGAGAGACATCTGTGGTTACTCCCCTCATGCCGCAGTCGTGCATTTTGAAAGATTTCTACAGCCTAATAGCTTTATTTATGTGTCCCAGTGCGTGCTAACAGAGACATAAAAACAGCACGCAGCAGCTGAACATAGTTACCTCCCTTTGAAGGCCAAAATAAAGACAAAAAGGAACATGACGGAATAAATCAGAGCAGATGCCTTCCTTGGATTCTGAGATGCTTCCTTTGGATCTAAAGAATTCTCTGTGATTCATAGATCAAGCCATGCATTTCATATCAGGGGTCCTGATGAGTATTAAGACTTAATAAGAATATCGACTATTAATATCTCATGTCTAGTTGATGAAATATAGATTAAGACAGTCATTTTCCAAATGAATGCCCTCAATCTGATATGTGCAAATGTTCAGCAGCTACTGTATTAAGCTATGATGTGGTAGCTGATAAGTCTGATGAGAAATGTTCTATTATCAGTATAATGCAGAATAGAGCAATCTGATAAATTCACTGTGGTTCTTATATTTTTCCTCCCTGTGTGTATAAAGTATATTTGTCACGTAGATAGCTGCTGCACTAGCATTGAGATGTGAGCTAGCTGGTCATTACTTTCCGCCATAATTGCAGATAAGATATTGTCAGAGGATTGTAGATGGACAAGTTGTCACAGCGCATTGTGAGTTTTGTTTGTTTCTTTCTTTCTTTCTTCCTTTTTTTCCCCTAAGTCCTCACTGACATTTCTTCTCTCTGCAGCAACCAGAGTCAACGGAGGTAGTTGGATGAATGCACATGCACCGAGCAGAGATGCCCTTGTTATTTAACCCAACAATTAATTGAGTCTAAACAAGGCAACAAAGAGTATGCCAAATGGTATGTCAGCGAGGGTTAAGTGTTTTGACTGAAGTGGCAGCCACAGTGGGGAACTGACATGATCCAAGCTGTTCTCATCCATTTACTCTCATATTCATTTTCTGAGGCTAGCTTGCAGGTTGCAACAGGCTCATTTGGATTAACCAAATAAAGCAGCAGCAGCAGTTTCTGGAACTGCCTTCACAGCCTTCCTAAAGGACACTTGGACATGTGGAGGGGGAAATCAAGCCGACAACCTGTTTGTCGCTGGGGCAACCTGGCTACCACATTTAACATTGCATGTGACATTGTTGAATTTAAGGTGAGTTTATGTGGATTGAACGTTGCGCATTAAATAGTAAAGTAAAAAGAAACATGGATTTCATTAAAAAACAAAATCATTTCAGTTGGCAGACTGAAACAAACATTTTCACCCGACTTTGCGCCTGTAGAATACAAACAGGTTTCCTGCGAGACATGCTGGAGACACCGGAAGGAAGCAGCTGGTGAAGTGATAAATTGGGGTACATGGCCATCTCTGTTCTCGGTTTCTGGAAGTGCCGCTAGTCATGAGTGATACAAATTACTTTCTGCAACAAATTGGTTCTGTTTGCACATCACGCCCTGGAGTTATGTCCATGTCTTGTACTTCTGTATTTTTCCCTCTTCTCGTCCAGCTTCATTTTTCTTTGTCACCTGTTGCAGCCAATTATCGATATTGGCCGTGTTCTGGTTTGTATCCCTGCCAGGGTCCTGACATGTTGTTGCTGTCTTGCAAAACTAATTAATTAACTCCGTACACCACAGAGGTCTGACTCCTTTTGTGTTCGAGCCTGTTCAGAAGCGGCCGAGTGGCAGCTTTTTGCTGAATTAATATGAACGTTTCCCTCCACTGCGCAGAAAACCTCTGTAATTTTTGGCTGTGGAATGTGCAGTTGCTTCATCTGTCAACAGTAAAACTGACATCAACCCTATAATAAAGTTTAGCTGGTTTAGTCCAAGGACCTTCTGCATTTCTATTTATCTGTATAGAACCTGCTCTTTATTCCTGTTTTTTTTTTTGTTTGTTTGTTTTCTTTAAAAATTAGTAATATGACGCTGCTGGTGTAATAGGTTACAGCTTCTGATGTAATTTTTACCGCAGAGAAGTCAAAGAATGGAAATTTAAAGACATAAACAACAACAAGAGAGAGATGAGATGTAGGGATGTATTCAATTAAATGAATAAAGCAACAAATTGGAGGCTAAAAAGAAAAAAATGGAACGCATCTAGGGTCACAGAGGGAAGGTGATGGAAGACTAACAATGATAGATAACTGGTGTGTTGAATTCGGGAGGGGGAAGCATGAGACCAAAGACTCACACAAACCATTTGAATTGAGGCTCTACAGGAATGGAGAGCAAATAGAATAAAGCATCTAAAACACTTAAAAATCAGACAGGAAGAGAGTCGGAGGATGAGGGGGTTGTTCTATTTGTCCTGTCTGCTAAGCAGATTAGGATAAATAAGGCAGCGGGGAGGCCTCCGCACCATTCAACACAATTCAGCGGATGGAGAGCCTAAAGAGTCTTTTCTCTTTAATTACCTCTCACTTACCATTAGAGCTGCCACAGCCACTCAGTTCCACTATCAGTTCCCAGCGACGCCCAGCCTGCCGCCTCCCATAGGTCTCCAGATTAGAGCTGCTCTTCAATTGAACATGTCGATTGGTTGTCTCCAACCGGTTCACACATGTGGGGACTTTAAACATGATGAGTGTTTAAACTTGCACCCTCCGTGGTTTTTTCAGCAGCAGGGAAAAATTCAAATGTGGCCCTGCGTCGCTCTGCAGGTGGCTACCACATGCTACAGATGTGGCCACTGTTCCATATTAGGCATGACATACAGTCCTTATAACAACCCTGTCTGGTTGGCGACCAGTCAGTGTTTGGAATCTGAGCATGCAGGAATGCATTCTGCCTTGAAAATGTAGGTCAAATTTTCCCTCAGAGCATAATAAACTGATGGATAGAGGCCTTTACACTGCATGGTTGGTGCTCCGTCTCTCTGCTTGATGAATACATTTTAATCCTGCTTGCCATTTCTTACTCCCAGTTTGTTAGGGATTACTTTGAATAATGACCCTGTCCACCGGCAGAGCCAAGGCACGCTGATAGAGTTTTTTCATGGTTAAATATTTCTGAAAACGAGAAGTTTTCTTTGTCTTTCTGCCATTGGTCTCTAGTTAAGGCATCACATTCAGATCATATATGTTTTAAATCACAATGTAAACCCAAAAAAGTATTGAGACATACATTATCAATATGTCAGTGATAACTTCAGCATTAGCTATGAATCCAAAGTGGAAGAGGTGAGAGTGTTTTCTGACCCGGATTGACATATTTAGAGTCCCATAAGCACAAGAAGTACAGCTGAATGGTGTTACAGCCATTTCTTCCAAGACAACATTTTAAATTCAGCATTTTCAGGTTGAATTTAAAGTCAGAATCTTACAAAAATGGCTGCCATCCACTCAATTTTTCCACATTGAAATTTGCGGGTGCAATTATGACATTTTGCACCTATTTTACCGATGACAAATGAATTAGCTACATGTGTTGTCCTAACTTTCCACCACACGTGGCGTAAAAATGGCATTACTTCTTCCAGATCAAGTGCCCCGTGGAAATGTTTCAACAAAGACTCTCACCATTGCCGTACTATTGTTATTGATTAAACCAGAAGACACTGGACAGTCAGTAATTACACAGAGCGACTGGTGGGTATAAAATTAGCCTTTGTGTCATTAGACTGGAACGACAGAGTGATATAGGAATGGAGCACAGCCAAGAAGACTGATAACTGAAAGCCAATTAAAACACAGAGAGAAGGAGGGATGAAAGGAAGACATGGCAGAGGAGTGTATGGATTTGTCCTGGATAATGAATTCTTCAACTGACATCGATCTACAGAGGCGAGACCTTCGAGGGTGCGCAGTGACAGGGGTCGCTTAAGATGTCCAGATACCTTCATAAACATGAAATTGGCATCCTTTAAACACCAGGAAACTTCTGCACCTTGAGCTGAGAATGAGCTGGATGAGATGGTGACTTATCCATCTCTTATCCAGCTGGGATAGACTCCAACCCCCCCAGCAACTCCGTTAAAGGATACAGCAGTCAAAGTAGAAGATGGATGGCTTGTCCCACCTCTCACCTGTAAAGGGGACACAAACTGTAATTTCAGGGCTTTCTAGTCTGCACTTACTCAAGGACAGCTTTAAACTAGATTAGAGCTAGAGACCCTGGAACACTCTACTGTCCAACAGCTCCAACCTCTTGTACCTGTGTGACCCTGATTAGGAATAAATAGTGGTTATAAAAAGGGGGTGCGTTTATAGTTGGTTATTTAAAAAAAGGGTTGTTATATCTGTAGTAACAGTAAGTTGTATATGTTTTCATTTGTTATTCTTTATGTGCTGCATCCAAGTCTGCCCCCTATTTGTTACACGTGGGTTGTAGTTCTGTTATATCCTGGGTTAAGCATTTGTAGCATTTCCGCGTATTCCTTTGTAATCCTTCACTCAACAAAGGACCACTGTGAATTAAACTGCCATGACATCAACTCTGTTTTCAGGCTAATCTCTGGAACCAATACTTCTTCCTGGCACAGCTGCCTACCTTTGCTGCTCTGGATCAAATCGAGATTTGAAGTGCAGGATAGGATGAGAATAGCTTAGAATATAAATGGTTTCTAAGTCAGTACACGCTCCCTTTGATTTTCCTGAGAAACGGATCTCGTATGATTGTTGCTTTTGTTGGCGTTGACGCGCTGTACCAAGATCTACCAGCTGCGATTTATTTAAAACTTGTAAAAAGTGTTCACGTGCATCGATACTTTTGAATTCCGTCAACCGAGTTTGACATCACCCTGAGTGGAATTTAAGATTTCGTGAGAGGATTCATGTTTTATGATTCGTAATTCCCAAGTAGAGAACCGCTTCTGTGAAATCTGCGCAACATCTGAAGTTCTGCTCCATCAAAGTGAAACCAAAAAGATATATTCAAGTCCTCCTCTGCCTTCGTTCCTTGATTCAAACAGAATTAATTATTATATGTAGGATTACAGAATACTCTGAACTATGAATTCCCAACAAAAGTCACCGTGTGCCATGTAGGACAGATCAACTGAAGACCGAGCTGATCATTGATGACTTCATTTATTGATTAAGACAAAGTGACATCGTACGGGGTCTGTATGATGTCAATGGTGTGTTTTCCGATGTCTCCAAAGTGAATAAAATGGTTGCACTTTGCAAAAATGCAGAAACATGGACCTCCAGTTTTACTACAACTTCAACGTCACCCAAAAAACTTTAAAAAAAGACAACATTTAGAAAGAATATAACAAAAGATCAATAATTTAATCAGTATTGGCCAACAGGAGCAGATAATTATTGATTATCATGCGTCTCTATGATGTTTTGGTTTTTTTTTTGTTTTTGCTTAAATGGTGCAAGTCAAGACTATCAACAGTTTTATTTGCTTTCTATTATCCATTACAACTAATTGAGTTGAGTTTTACTGGATAACTGTTACTGTCTATTAAACCATACCCGATTTTTTAATCTACTAATTGTGGCTACTTGTCTTTTTTTTTTCCTCAAGCGCTCTCTGAAGAACAGTCTCACTTTAATCAAGATAAGATGGGCCGCATCACTTCAACACATCAGCTGCATCATCTTCAATTAAACACACTTTTTCACTCCCTAAACTGCTCAGAGCCTCCCGTCAAATATGGTTTATCACTAGACTCCTCACGTGGCTGGCAAACATCAAAATGAGTCAAATGATGGTTTTTCTGCTGGGCCATTCGGGTCAGATGTTAATAATCTAAGGAAGTAACAGTTTCTAGTGTAATTATGGCACCACTTTAGTTGAGAGTCCATTTAGCATCGGTCCATTCTCAAAGTATGCCTTAGTTTATTTCTTAAATATCCCTTTTTATTTTAAGTCCAAGCTTTTAAAAACTTTTGCTGGGGAGGGATGGGCAGGAAAGTGTTTCTGCTGTTTGAAAGTCTATTGTGTTTAGAGGATCAAATCTGTAACATTTAAATGTGAAATGTTTGTGAAAACGAGACTATGCACACACACACACACACACACACACACACACACACACACACACACAC
>BJFM01003838.1:0-11242 GCA_016586285.1 Arothron firmamentum | reverse complement strand
ATTTTTACACGGGACTGTCCAACAACCGATGCTAGATTAACTCCTGTTTTCTTCTCTGATCACCAAATGATCTCCGGCACCCTTTCACTCTCTTCAGGTGTGACTTCGGGAAGAGGTCTGTGGAAGCTCAACTGCTCCCTTTTAGAGGATAGGGAGATAGATAGATAGTACAGGGAGCAGTACAAAGAGTGGCAGACCCTCCAAGACATGTACGACACACGAGCACATTGGTGGGAAATGGTGAAGGGAAGGACTCGGCCTTTCTTTAGGCAGGCAGGTAAGAAAAAAAAGAAAAAGGAAACCAGACACATGTTGGGACTGCAGAAAAGACTGCAAAGATATTTTAATTTCAACCAAAATGGTGTAGATTTTAATGAAGAAATTAAACAAGTTAAAAAAGAAATGTCGGTTCTGTCAGAAATTAAAAGTAAAGGTGTCATCCTGAGGAGCAGGGAACGAGAAATAGAGGAGGGAGAAAAGTGCACGAGGTATTTTTTCAAGAAAATTATGACCAAAGGGGGGACCATAACAAAACTGAGAAAAGAAAATGGGTGCACAACTGAAACAATGGATGAAATAAAAGAAACTATTAAAACCTTTTACATGAACCTCTATAAAGAAAAACCTGTGAAAACAGAAACTGTAAATGAAATTTTAAGATCCACATTTAAAACAGTGAATGACTGAGTGCTTTTATCCCAGGATTTTACCCTTTTAGAGTTAAATAAATGTTTATCTAGTTTTAAGAAAGGGAAGTCACCAGGAGAAGACGGACTTCCTTTAGAGTTTTATTTGACTTTCTGGGATATTTTAGCACAAGACTTGACTGTTTTTATGGAGCTTGAACGACTTGACCGACTTCCTGACAGTTTTAGAGTAGGGATAGTGACTCTTCTTTACAAACACAAAGACAAGACAGACTTAAGGAACTGGAGACCTATCACACTCTTAAACGTTGACTGTAAGCTTTTTAGTAAACTTTTAGCAACACGTATGTCCATGGTTTTAGATGCTGTGATTCACCTGGATCAAGCCTGTGCCATCCCAGGAAGGAAGATCACGGACAGCCTCGTACTGATCAGAGACACCATCCGTTACGCGAGAGACAGAAATATCAGGCTAGTAGTCCTAAATTTAGATTTTGAGAAAGCCTTTGATCGGGTCTCGCATCAGTACCTCTTCCAGGTACTGCAAAAAATGGGGTTCCCAGAAAGGTTTATAGCTTGGGTGGGATTGCTGTATCGGGACATCACCAGCAAATTTATAGTTAACGGGCATTCGACAAAAGCAGTGGATATTAACTGCGGTGTCCGTCAGGGGTGCCCGTTATCGGCCCTTCTCTACGTCCTCTGTATAGAACCACTGGCACAGATCTTGAGAAGGGATCACCGAATCACCGGGGTTAGGGTTAGGGTTAGTGGGGGACTGGGGGACTGGGGGACTGGAGACGAGGTGTGTCTTGTACATGGACGACAAGAATATTCTATGTACTGACCTTTTATCTGTGAACAGGACGTTGGACTTGACTGACTGGTTCGGACAGGCCTCTGGGTCTAAACAGAGAAAAGTTACGAGCCCAGTTCTATGGGTCATGGACACCGACTGAAATGACAGGACTTCCCCTGACTGTGACCCAGACTGACCAGAAAATACTGGGAATAAAATTTGATAAGGATGGGGGAGGGAAAACAAATTGGCCAGACGTCTTAGGGAAAGTTAGACAAAAACTAGGGTATTGGGGACTTAGAGGACTGACGATAGAAGGAAGGGTTTTAATCATTAAAGTGGTGATTTTACCTTTGCTTTTATTGATTTGTTCTGTTTTTATCCCCCCTAGACAGGTGCTTTTAAATTTGGAGAGAGCCATTTTTTACTTCCTGTGGGGATCCAAGTGGGAAAAACTGAGGAGAACCATCATGAAAAGGCCCAAGGAGAAGGGAGGGAAGGGAGTGCCTGACCTACAGCTCTTCTTCAGAAGCCGATACACAGCCCTGCACATGACAGCTGTCACGGCCCCATCCAGAAATGCAAAGACTGCAGCTATGGCACACTTCTGGATGGGGTCGTACCTCAGAAGACTGAGGATTCTTGAAGTGGACCTCCGAATACCTGTGTCTTTTACATTACCACCGGCCTATGATTTTATTCAGAAGTTTTTACGTCGTTTCAATCTTGAACATGAGGAGTTGCAGGTTTTAACCAGCCACCGCTCTCTGATTTCTGTTGTGCAGGAGCGCGAACCAGTGAGTCCAGTGCCCAGGCTCGCACTAGGCGAAGCCTCAACGGTTTGGCAGAATGTAAACCATCCTGCTCTCTCAAACAGACTCCGGGACCTGTCATGGATGGTGGCGCATGAGATCCTCCCAGTCAGGTCCGTCATGCACTCCCGGGGAATGGCGGCTCACTCTACCTGCCCCCGACCTGGTTGTGGTGCGCCTGAGTCGGTGAGGCATCTCCTCTGGGAGTGCAGTGCTGCTGTGGACCAGTGGGCAACGGCCGGCTCCTTGCAATTCCCGTACTTACCAGAAATGGAGGTCCTGACAGCACAACTGGTGCTCTATGGGGTGAGCCCACAGGTTATACCAGCAAGGGAGTTTGCAAAACAGTGGCTCACCCTCGCCGCCATCAAAGACGCCATATGGACCTCCAGAAACCTGCTGGTAAGAAGGTACATGCAGATCCCCCCCCCGTGGCGGTGATCCGGATGGCCGCAGCAACGGTTCAAGCAACCACAGCTGCAGGCGGCAGGCCCTAGGACACCGCCGCAAAGAAGAATGGCCTCTGTGCCTATTCGGACGAAGGAGCCGGAGCCACACGAGAAAAGGTCACAGCAGCGGCGGCCTGGCTCTCCGGGTGAGGCTGGTGGGAAGGAGCAAGAGGGCGAGGATCTCCTTTGGCCACCACGACAGTGTCCCGACAGATCAAATGTTTGGGGGAGCAGAATGAGTAACCCTTGGTAGGGACTCACCGCACTCCTGCACAAAGATGGACAACGAAAGAGCTTTTATTGTATTTCATTTCTTTTAACTGATGCACTCCCTTTTAATGGACACTGAAATAAGACACCAAAGACACAGAACTTGTATTTTACTATTTGAAAACTGCTATTTTACCTGTACAGCCTTCTTAAAACAATGTTTTTATTGTTTTAATTACGATCTGTACATAGCACAAATATTTATTTGGGTTTTTTTATTGGTATAAATGTCTTTGTGGGTCTTTTATCTCAATTGAAAAATGGAGATGTGTGCATATGACTAAGTGTCAATAAAACTCTTAAAAGACCTTCTCTGTTCTTACTGTTATGAACAGTAAAGGACATGACCGTGTAAACCTTTTACAGTCTCTTCTCCAGTATTACTGGAAAGGATGGCTGGCGATAACTCTCTCCATAGAAGAGGTTGTTTGGGATGGCGAAGAAGATTCTGGTCATGGAAAAGTTACAGGATCATGGGATTCCTTATTGATATCTATTCGGAGTACACCGCGGGGGCGGGGTTTGCTCCGCCTTCATTCTTTAGGCCTGACGTCATTGTCGCCTGTGTTTTTTATGAATGAAAGAATCCAACCTTTAGCAGCAGAGTAATTCCGGGAAAAGGTGGACTGACATTTCGTCGTCAGGGTCGCTTCGTCTGAGCAGGTAAATACTTATATTGAACATTTACTTTTAACTGACTCGTTCGCTGAAAACAGCGAAAACAAATGTGTAGTATGTTGAAGGCAGGCTTGCCAAACAAACAAGCGCGAGGCAGCCGCTTGCTTTAATCTCCTTTATCCCGTCAGAAACCGTTTATGCTAGCTGCTAACCCTCAACATCACTGCGGTATTAGCATTTTAAAGATGAACCGGGGAATTGGGCGCCGTTTCTTCACATTTATACACGTATAGTCGTTTATTTTGACACCGAGCTTGCTCCAATGATATATAATGTGTAATATATCCTTAACGGTAGCTTTAAGTCTGACTAAAATGGATGTCGAGGGCGCTTGTGATGGCTGTTTACTATAGCAGCGGCGCCTTTACCCCACGCTGGCCAGCTCATTTCCCTATGTTAAAAGGGCGTATTTTGGAGCTTGCTGAATTACTTACGACTATCTTATAAGTCCTACTATTTTAATAGTAGAGTGTGTCTCTCACTACAAAGTGTGGTAAATAGTAGACAACCAATAAATTCTGGATTTTCTGTGTTCGTTAACTTGTTGCGTTCCAGCGTGACAAGTTAGCGTTGGAAAAACAACCGTGTGGTATTTTAAAGGGGTGTTTATAAAGAAATACCAACGTGGACATTTTGCTCCATTTTCGTCGTTTGTTTTGGCCAAACATAGAAATACGTGGTCATGGGCTGTGTTTCCTTGGTTTGGGCTGACTGGCAGTCGCAGCAGAGCTCAGCAGACGGTTTATTGCTGAATCACCCTGACTTTACGAAACGACAGCGGTGGCTTCACAGACCACCGTTTGGCTTCATTTATCGCGCATTTCGGGGAATGTCGTTCATTGTCAGCTAAACGGAGCTCGGCTTGTTTTGCTAGTACATTTACTAAAATCATATTTTTTGAAGGAAATATCAATTGTAACCAGGTTTTGTAGCTGAAATCGAGTGAAATGTGACCGCAGGGTGAAGGAATGACTGCCAGGTCACAGTTTTGTCAACTCCTCAATAAGAAGGAAAGTCGCTGTTGCCTGACCAGAGTGGCCAGAAGTCGCTAAATGACGTCATCACGCAATGTGCTTGTTATTGTAATAGCAAGAGCACTATAATGTAGCAGGAGAAGCAAAAAGTCAGCAAAAAAAAAAACAGCTTCAATGCCTTTGGAACTGCGAGTGCTACACCCAACCTCCTCCTCTATCTGGGCTTGAGATTGGCAAAAGTACCTAAAAGACACACTTTGAAAGTGATACTTGTCCCCCCCTTAAAGTCCTGATGAGGCCACGAACCCCTCATACTGCTACTCTGTGCTTGATGTTGAACAGCAGTGCCACAGAGCCACACTCGTGAGCTGACCTTAAGGGGAATAAGGGACGCGAACACGCTCTAGTCAAGATGGGAGAATTTCCAAATACAGCAGTGTAGGCAGACTTCAATAAACACTCGTGCTGTCATTTTGTGGCCAAATGTTGGCAACACTAGCCAGATTTGTTGATTTTTAGAATAGAATACTGTTGAAACATGAGTTTGAGATGGAAATTCTGTGTTCTAAATGCTTTAACTAATTAGAAGCCCTTTTGCTGTATGTGTTCTAGGAAATTAAATAACACAATGAAAAGTTGGAACTATGGGTTTTGCGTAAAGAGGAAGTGTTGAGGGAATTAGTTAAGACATCATTTTGACTAACCAAAGGGTGGAATGTTCAGTAACTTCCTCCTAATATTTTCAACTAACAAAGAAAGGCACATTTTTCAAATCCCCTCCTCCTTCTGCTTTAACATTAAATGTGAGAGTCTTTTTTTTTTTTTTAGAGAAGCATGAAAAATGTGTGTGCTCTTATTTTCTATGTTGTGCATGACTTGGTGTCTTGTGAGCAGATGGCTAAATGTTAAACTTGAGTCTGAGCAGTCAGCATGATGCCTCCAGTCACATGTGATAACGCACTTTTTCACTGGTATCCTGTTACTGTTTTTTCACAGCATCTGATTCTGTGTTTGGGGGGAAAAAGAGGTGTAGACTGTCTGATCATGACGACAGAAAGAAGCAGCAAAGCCCTCAAGGTAACAAGGGGATAAATTATTTTTTTTCCCCCTTTTATTACAGAAGACGTTAGAAGTTTATATTTTCTGTCCCTCTCTCCACTTCCACAGATCAAGCAGGAATGTGGTGAGAACATGCCCGTCCTGTCAGACAGCGAGCTCATGTCCCTGTCGGTCCGGGAGCTGAACCTCCTCTTGCGTGGCCTGTCTAGAGACGAAATCCAGAAACTGAAGCAGCGCCGACGCACACTGAAGAATCGGGGCTATGCCGCCAGTTGCCGGGTCAAGCGGGTGTCCCAGCGCGAAGCCTTGGAGAAGCAGAAAATGGACCTCCAGAGAGAAGTGGAGAGGCTGGGGGCCGAGAACGCCGGCATGAGAAAAGAGCTGGAGGGCCTGGGTGCACGCCTTGCTGCGCTCCAGAGGTTTGCCAGAGGTTTGGAAGCAGGAGGGGACCACCTGCTGGCTACTGCGCCGCGCCTTAACACCGCCTCAGTCATCACCATCGTGAAGAGTCCACCACAGCCTCAGTCACAGAGAGAACACGAGCCATCCTAGAAGGAGCTGGAGGACGGGGGGCTGGGGAGGGACGCAGAACATGCAATGCAAACACACATCTACACCCGTAAGCATACATCCTCTATTTAGTAAGCACACATGCAGGAAGACTATCTGCAAGACATTATTGAACTTTGTTTGCATCATGCCTCATCCATATTCGTAGATTCTGTTGGATTATACAGCATATGTAAAGTAAACGATGCAGTGTTGACGGAGTGATGTACAACATCACCAAACAGATAACATATACTATTGTGTTTCTTGGACCAGGATTGGCTTAAAGTCCTGAAGGGTGTGTGGAGGCGTCCTCCCCTCCATGCAGGTCTCTCCCTTAGCAGTTTGCTTGACTGAATCTTAATAAACTGTGTTTCTTCACAAGCTGCTGAGCAGGTTTGAGCTAAGTGTCAGAACACTGATGCACACTGTTGTTACTTATGTGTTTATACCCAAATCCTGGTACACGTTTCCCCCCCATGGACACGGGGTGTACAGTGTTATTTTGACACTTGAGCAGTTACGTGATTCTAAGTGTGCTACAGAAAGTCCTGTTCCTTTTCTCACTTCAGTTTATGGTTCACGGGTGGAAGAAGTACGTGTTGCTTCCTGCTCCAGTGTCTACATTCATTGTATGAAGACCAAGCGAGGCCACCAAGTTGTCTTTGTGATCTTTGTAGAGGTTCTAGTAAGAGTACAAAGTAAAAGAGAGTACAAACATAGTTTGGGTGGTCTGTCCATTCACATCAGTGCAGTGCCTTCAGCGTATATTGGAGTTACAGGAGGTCTCAAAGGTAGAGTTGCTAAATTATACAATTTAGGACCTCATTTTATTTGTTTAGGTTGTCGATATAAATACACTAGTTAGGACCCACCACCCTACACTTTGCCAACCCCAGCGTGCAGCTAAACTCTGCTCTGACTTTCCTTTTTTCAAACTTGGAAACAACAGATGATGACAATGTTGATAAGATTGTGTAAAACAGTGTTGCATCAGATTGGAATCTCTTAGTCACTTCAAGTCATCTGAAAAAAACATTCCCATTCTGTGTTTTATGTGATGTTTGTGTGTTGTTTAGAGACAAAATGTTGAGTGACATTTATCAGAGATATATTCTATATTTTATTTGTATTTAAAGGTAGATATTATGGAAAGACAAGCTAACAATTGCTGTGATATTCCTTATGTTTCAGAATGATTTACTTATTACTAGTCTGGGGATATTCTCATGTCTAATTGTGGCGTGTGGCAATGATGATTACAAATTATGTTTTTTTCTTTGTTTTGTTTTTTAATTGTTAATTATTGTCTGTAGAAATATGCTCAAAGCCAATGGCCATATCACCGTGTGATGTTTTTTGTGTGTTTGTACTGGCTTGTCATAGTGGATTCTTGGAGAGATATTTTTCTACGATTGTCTTTATGTTATTTGCGCAGAAAAATTAAGGTCATTTCTGAATTGGCTGCATGGGCGGATTCACGGGGCAATGAGAAAACGTGAGAAAAGTGTCAGAAATGTGGAAATAAAAGGCAGGTTGGGACAAGGAGGAGAGGAGAAGGCTGCGAAGTTCTAATGGAGATGAGAAAGTCAGGGAAAACAGATGGGGAAAGAAGGTGGAAGAGAGACGGTGCTTTTCTCCCATGAGAAGCCACTCAATAGTGCTAGCAATATAATTTTAAAGCATTGTAAAACATTATAGCGACAAATAACTCCTAAAGATATAAGGCATATATTTAGCTATTTGAATATCTGTATGGCAAAGCATTTATTCTCGATATTTTAACATCTGTCAAACTGTGCTGGATGTTTTGTAATGGTTGCAAAACAATTTTTTTGTATTTATTGTATTTTTTCTATTGTGAAAATTTAAGTATGTCGTCTATTTTATATATTATAATAAATGTTGTACATATTGTACATAAAATGTTTGTTGTTTTGGGAGACATGTGACGCCAGGATGTGTTGCACAATTTCACCTCAAGGTCAAATGACAACTTGTGCCAACGTTTGCAGTTCAGTTTCGGAGCCGTTGGAGTTTTATTTTTGTTAATGCACCGTAACTTCACTTTAAAACCAACCAACAAGGAATTTACTTACATCTTAGAGTAACATTTTATTTGACACCCATTTGACAATGAAATGGCAGCAGCAATAGCAACGTTAAACAAATAAAAGTGAAATTTATCGTAAATATGTAAATTACAAATACAAAATGAGAGCATTTGCACTTCTCCTTTACATCATGACTAAATATTCTCTAAAGCTGCTCCTGTAGGCAGCACTCTGCTTATATTCACATTAGTCTCAAGAACAAGAGCATCTTCAAGTGCTGTGCAAGTGACTTTAAATGGTCAATACACATTTATATACACGGATTCTTCCATAAACACAGGGTTCCCTTTGTGCCTTAACTGGTTGGAGCTTGTTTGTGGTCTAAAGAACGAATCTGTTACTTACGCAGCAAGTGTCACTTCTAAATGGCATTTACGCAGAAAGCACTATGACTGCAGTCTGACGCTTGTTTCCGATAGTAAAGGTTTGTAGACGGGAGCCTGCTTGCTGAGGCGGTCCCTCCACATGGACCCCTGCTGCTCACACACAGCTACAGCAGAGCAGCGTGAAAGCATGTTACTGTAAAAACCCTGGCACACTCAGCATGACTCATTCACATGACTCAGTGACTTCCACCAGCGGTGAAATAACCAGCGCTGGTGGCGGCGAAGCTCCAACCGAACAATCGATACAAAAATAGTCTGTCTGGAAAAAAACAGTCTCCAACTAAACTGTGCTAATGCATTGTTTTAACCCGATCGATCAAAACGCGCCATTCACAAAGATAGACTGAGGTTGTATTTGCACATGCAGGGCTACAGATAATTTGAGGACGCTTTAAGGTATGTTTCAGCTGGCACAGGAAGCCACACAATACTGAAAACAGCGTTCTAATTTTAGCCTGACCCTCCCACATACTCCGATTTCTGTCCCACCTCAACCCTGTTAACCTACATCATGTTCTGCAGCGGCCCTCCGCTTCAGTGGGCTTTAATCCCATCCGATGTAATCCAGACTAGCTCTGCGTCACTCCTGCTGGCCCCTGGGTCATTTGTAATCTGTTAAACATGGGAAAATCAATAACAACAATGACCCATATAACTGATCAGCGTGTGTCTTGACGTGGTTTCCATTTCAGTCCATCTGGCCAGCGTGTTGAGGGATATTCCCCAACACAACCACAACAAATGAACAGATTCTCTCTGAATCGGCACCACAATTTATGAGCAATAATGAAAACAGCTTCTTCCTGTTTTATAGCAACTGATTGATTTCGTTTATGAAAATAAATACTTAAATATTCGATTCTTAAGGCTTTCACAGACGTCACCATCAGTCAGTCCAGGAACAGAAGAGAAAATCCTGGACTAGGACTGTGACATCACTAGTGAGACACGACTGAACAAAACCGAGATGGGAAATAAAAAGCTGAATTCCAAAAAGTCAAAGATGACTCACTGAGTAAATGTGACTCATAAACTTTCCAAAAAGAATCACAAGCTTTTTTCTTTTTTTTTTGACTTCCTGGCATTTTTTTAAAATACCACATCATCTGAAAGTGCCCGACCCGATAAGATGCCTGGGTGAGGTGGACGAGTCCTCAGCCGCGCAGCCAGCCGCAGAAACGCGCCAGCAGCAGTTGTTAAAATGGCTCTGCTTTAGAACTCGTCGTCCGAGCTCAGCAGGAGCGTCTTCTCCGTGTCGCTGCGGCTGCTGACCACGCTGTGCATGCGGGTCACGGAGGGCGGCGCCCCCTGCTCCAGCGTGGACTGCTGCGTGTACTGCTGGTAGGCCGGGGAGAAGTTGTGGATGGCGTCCTGGACCATGTCGCCCGGGTTCATGGTCTCCTTCAGGCTGCTGGAGATGCTCTTCATCGGGGCACAGCGGCCTACGGCACGGAAAAGAGAAGGACTCTAGTTCGGGTGGCGAGAAACTAAAGAGAGAGTGATTCAAAGGGGAAGAGGAAGGAAGGGGGAAGGGCGGGAGATGGATGCTGGAAGTGGCAGCGGAAGAAAAGAATGTCAGGTGGAGGACAGAAGCTGAACAGCGTGGCAGAGGAAAGGAGGGGCGAATATGGAAGATCAGAGCAGGTAGAGGTGATTTAACGAGTGTTCCACAGCCAGACCGATGGCAGGAACCACTGAAGGAAAAGAGAGACTGATTTAAGGAAAGAATAAGGAATGCAGTAGATTAAAAAAACAGGTTGGAGTAGTAAGAGGAAGAAGAAGAAGAGGAGTGTGTACTATTTTGGTTGCCGGTATTGTTCATGTGGGCCCACAGCGCCCCCAATACATACTTTGGAACAAAAATAAAGTAAATTAAAATAAAAATGAAATAACAAAAAAGTGGAGAGCAAAGAGTTGAGAGAGAAGAGAGTTGAACCTACCAAACTGTCCACAGGTGGGATCAGGTCCTTTAAGGTGCAGCAACGAAGAAAGGAGACAGAAAGAGGACAGTGGCAGGACAGGAAGAGGACAGAAAGAGGAGTGGTGGGTAAAAGATAGGAACAATTAAATAAATGGAAAGGCTAAAGAAAAACAGAACACACACACACACACACACACAGGAAACTCAGAAGGCATTTCCTTCCTTCTCCACTTGGTCACCTTGTGAGTCCAGACTCTTGTCCATGTAGACCTCGTATGTGAACGCGTGGCGCAGAGCCAGCGCTGCGAAAAACATCTCCACACAGATAATAAAGTTCTGGTAACCGGCGGCAACTGTCCCCTCGCCCACGGACACCTCCAGGGAGTTGATCTGCGGAATGGCCCCACACTTCTCCAGAATGGCCAGCAGCATGCCTGAACACACACGACAACATCACCCCTCAGTGGAGAGGAAATCACCTCTGTGGACGTGGAGAAGATGCTGGTGCTGCTGTGAAGATGCTGCTGTGTGCTGTGAAGATGCCGGTGCTGCTGTGAAGATGCTGGTGCTGCTGTGAAGATGCT
>BJFM01003835.1:23381-63707 GCA_016586285.1 Arothron firmamentum | reverse complement strand
GGGGGGATGACAGGATTCATATTTAATATTAAATCCTAAAAAAATAAATAAATAAATAAATAAAATCCTATAACCACTGTCAGGCTGCATTGTGTCAACTCTTCAGGCTGCTGGTTTGTGTCAGGCCTCCCTTCACCTTCCAGGAATGAGATATGCAGGAATGCATCTTTGAGCTAAGTGGGTTATGTAAGCTCGCATATGTTTCTGTGTGTCTATACATGTACTGTACATACATTATGCTTCTTACATCATCTGCAGGTCAGGATTCATTTAACTGTATATAATAGATTCCTATGGAGTCGCTGCAACCATACCAAAAAGCAACATAGTGTCACATATCATGTATCCATTCTCCAGTTGTTTTTAACGCTCATCTGTTTTGGTTTTGAAATTCACAAATTCACAGCCAAGTAACCCGTCAAATCCTCTTACAGCGGTGGTGCGCGCGCGCGAAGACCCGCGTTTGCACTTTGAGTGCATGTAGTCTTACACTGATAGATCTGGAGGAAGGTCTCAGAGAGTTTACTGGAGAGCAGGGGTTCTGGTAAGTCTCTGAAGTACTGCTTCAGCATATCTGCTACGTCATACGCGGACTGGCCCTCGTAGTTAACTGTTCCATCCACACCACTTGCTTCGTTCATCTGACGGAGTGTTTGGATCCGCGACTTAACGCCAGATTTTCTGAAAAGACCAACCTAGAAAAAAAAGGGAGCAGAAAGAAATGATAACATCACTTGTACATTTGCTAAAAGGAGTAGCTTTACATTAATTCATCATTCAACATAAGGACGTCACCCAACGCTGTAACTCTTCCTGTACTTTCCAGAACATTGGAACACCATCCGTACACTGAACATAATACTCTTGACTTATCCCCTAGTGCAGAGCCATTAATCATTGTGGTTACATCAGAAATGATTAGGTCACTGACTGTTATTACCAAAAGACCAGTCAAGCCCAATGGGCATTCATCCAACAAATGCTTGGCACAGATCTTGGGGTGCAAAAGACAAAAAGGGTTACTGGTCATCAGGCCTTGTACTTTCCAAAGGCGCCTTTTTCTGATTTACAAAGAACCTCCCAACCCTCTTTTAACAGCTATTTTCATTTCATTCCTGTTTTCTCTTTACATATACAGTATATACACACATATGCATACAGTATTCACATGGATGTACTGTATCTTTTGACTGTGTAAACAATGGACACGTCATGAAAGTAAGGTGACATGCACATTTTGACTCTCTCCCAAACGTATAAGAGCATAACAACAAAAACAAACACCCAGTGCCCCGAGTAAATTTGTTCACAGACATCCAATTATAACATCATCATCATCATATCTTTATAGAAACACTTCATAGAATCAAAACTCAAGATAGAGATGCTATTGTAAATGTATATCATACATCATGTATGTTTATATTTGTATTTGTGCAGGCTGCATTACCTGGTCGAGGCACTGGCTGCGTAAATAACGCATGGCTTGCTGAATTCCCTGAGGGAGCGGCTGGCCTGTTCTCTGAACGATGACTTGCAGTGGCACACCGAACACATTCCTGTCTTTGTAGTCGCGCACCTTGATCCGCTTCATAAACTTTGGTACAGCCCTGAAACGCACATGCAAACCAAAGGCAACCATCAGCATTGACACATTTTCTGATATGAATTTATGGCTTCGCGTGATACATTATTTAAGAATGTCTTGCTATAAAAAAGTAGGGATGGGTGTTTTTCTGTATGTACAAGGAGAAGCCAGTCTCCAGGTTTGTGAGGGATGGCTAAAAGGAGGGTTAGGGCTTGTGGGGTGCTCGTTGGGGTGTCAGTTTCACTGTTTTATGTATCCATACAAAGTGTCTGACTCAGTGATCTAATGCTTTAATATATACATGTATGTATACAGAGTGTAGAACCACAAACTCCGAGGTTTAAAACATGCCACCCCTTTCCATTTCCCAAGAATGTAGATTGATGGTAGGGTGTGGGTGTGTACATGTGTGTGTGTGTGTGTGTGTGTGTGTGTGTGGGGGGTGTTTAGAAAAAAGATGCTATGTGCGATGGGACAAGCTGGTCTTTGTAGGAGTTGGCATTCAGAGTCGGAAGCACTTCTCTGAAGCCCAGGTTTGAAAATGGAAAAAGGAGCATATTATGATCCCAGCACGGAATTCTGAATATGTGTGTGTGTGTGTGTGTGTGTGTGTGTGTGTGTGTGTGTGTGTGTGTAGCAGCCAACAAGTGGACTCTGTCTTTCAGTGATCTTTCAGTCTATCATAAGCCGAGCTGGGGTCAAAACACTTTCTATTCCTGTCCAAAGCAGGCTTTGGGCAAAACGAATAAGGAATGCAGAAAACAAGAAAATAAATATTATATTTTCTCATTTTTAGCTAATTCTACCTTGGAGGGGGAAAAAAAAACTTCTTCGGTATTGTTACATGTTTTTGTTTTAATTCATTAATGAAAAAATGAGCTTATGACAGTCTTATTTCACTTTTAAAAAGACTGAAGAAAAAGCCGCCATGTAAGGACAGCAGATTAGAAGGAAAGTCAGGGTAAAGTACTGGTAGTTAAACTACGTGCTTCTATAAGGTAGACGAAGGCTAGAATGGCATATTCTAGAGAGTCAGAGAAAGGAGTAGCGAATGGATGACCACAGAGATTCACACCTTCAAGCCTCTTGCTCCTCTAAGACGGTGCGTGCAAACTGCTATGATTGCCCCATTGAGAAAAATACACCCCTTCCCAGCAATTACGGGCCTGGGAAAAGAATGTGAAACCTAACCTCTGTCGACAGCCGTCGCCACGCTATACAACAACCTGCAGATGGCTGGACCGGGAGGGGTGACAGTTACGGACTAGGATGGCGGGGTGTATAAATTCAAGGCGCATCACATGTGAGGTACTATTTAAAAGACACAGAAATCCTAGTGATAAACAGGCCTAAAATCTCAAACAAATCCATGGCTAAACTCTGCGTTTTCTTCCACCAACTCACCAGCTGAAGCCATGTTTGTTTGTAGGAGTGTGCTTCTCCAACAGTGCAGTGAGTTGAAGCAGGGAGAGTTTCTGGAGTAAATTCATCTGTAGCACCGACTGGCAGCTGATCTGGAGGGGAGCCGAGGCCGAACTGGGTCGGTGGGAGTTCTGGAAGCTCGGCCAGCGGAGTTTCTGAGGCCTGGAGTGCAATGAGACAGAAATCAAGTCGTGAAAAGAATGGTGCTAATTTCATGGGATCGGCCTGCATCTTGGCACGTGCCATGTTTTTACACAACAATACGCACTATGTTTAGTTTTACGGGGAAAGCAATCACTTTAGGGATTATAAGGATTTCAAAGTTCACCAACCCATGTCCTCCCCCGAAATGCAATACTGGATTCCTGTCAGAGCAGCAACGCTTCCATGGAAACAAGGCAACATGTATTCATCACCATTACGTAAGAAGAGAAGTCTCAGCCTGTTTCCCTGTTTATACTTTGCTGTCACCTTCTGAGAAAACGTTGGTGGGCCCTCAGTGTTTGTCTTTCTATTGTTCGCCTGGCCTTGAGCTATTTCTGATGCCATAATAATGTTGATTGCAAATCTAGATTTTCAAAACGGTTAAATACTATTACGAGCAAAATGGTTAGTCAGTAATCCCAAACAATAAAAAATACTATGTAAAGACCAGTTCCATTCCCACCAAAATTAGGAATTCATTTTTCAGACAGGGGTTATCCCGGACGGATACAAACAAAGAGGATTTAGACTTCCTTCACTGACCTGCTGGCTCTTGTTAGAGAAGCCCCAACACCAGAGTCTCTTCTTTCTCTCATTCCCTCCTCGCCCTCGCCCAGCGGATTTCCTGTGCTGTCTTGATCACTTCCATTTTCGGTTTCCTCTAGCCGGTTCTGCAGAGGCGAAGATGGACAGGGAGAGGCCGAGTCCAAAGCTGAATCAGAATCGCCTTCTTCTTCATCATCTTCTTCCTCCTCTTCCCCTGCCACGGCATTGGACCAGGCATTGACAAACCGCTGAAGGCCGCTGACGTGCTGTAGCACCTGTTCCAGTTTCTGCTCGTCTCCTTCGTCTTCTTCCTCCTCCTCCTCCCTCTCCACATATGGGACGTTGTCATAAAAGCTAAGCCGGCTGTCCACGGAGCCTGAAGATCCACTTCGCTGCCGTCTACTTTGCTGCCTCCTGAGTATCACAGAATTGCCGATTTCATTTCTGTTGTTACTGAATGCACTTCCGTCCTGCAAAGCTTTGGGAAATGTTCCGGGCTTGTGACCTTCTGGTAAGTAGAAGAAGATCATGTGCTCCTGTTCATCCTCCCCCCGTCTTGTGTTGTCTTGAATGCTGAAGTTGTTCCTGCAGTTCTGCTCATCGACTCTCATGCCGTTGCTTACTTGGCAAGGGACGGGAGGAGCAGATTTAGGAGCAGGTGCTGCCTGACAGTCAGCACCAATTTGGGGTATACTGAAAGGATCGAAGCCCTCCAGGTACATTCCTCCCCTCTTACTGGAGGATGCGGCCGTGCTGTGACTTCGCGCTCGGGTCACTGGGCTTGGCGTGCTGACGGCACTTCCGCTGCTTGCCTCAGACTGGCTACTTGCAGTGCTTCCAGTGCTCCCGTTGCTGGCCTGAGTGGAGTAGGATACGGAACGATTCCTGTTAAGTGTCATAGTTTGAGAAGGGTTGCGGTTGTGATTAAAACTCTGGTTGAGATTAATGCTGGAGATGTCGACACAATTGAGCCTCCTCAATTTGTCATCATCGAGACCCTCTTTGATGACAGGACCGCTAATTTCAATCTTCCCTCCGGTGCTGCTGCCCTTCTTCTTCCTCTTGGAGGTGGTGCCAGTGCGTAGACGTAGACTCTCCATTCTTTTGAGGAAACTCTTAGCTCTTGAGCGTGTGCTTTTGCTACCTCCTCTGTCTAGACTTCCTCCAATACCTCCCATACCTGCTTTAACATCAAATGTAAACTGTCCAAGCGTCTCCAGGGGTGATGGAGGCATACCATCGAACAGGTAGTCCTCATTCGCACCACCTGAACCACCTGTGCATGATGATGAGCACATGCTAGCCACAGAGCTAGCACGCGCAGCAGGCATGGCCTCATTTGTCAGGGTGGTACAGTGGTTCTTCTCTTCCACTCTCCCTCCACTTCCACTGCTATGGATGGAGCCAACTTCAGGCTGTTCACTGAGGTCAGTCAACACACTCTCTGAACTATTCCCTTCATGCAGGGTGGGTCTGCCTTTCTGTGACACTTGATCCTTCAGGACTGAGGCTGGAGCAGCATCAGTGGGCACTGTGGAAAAAACATCCAGCTCGTCCATCCTGGACCAACGTTTACTGTCCCTCTGGAAGGTCCAGCGACCACTGATGGCACAAGGCTCATCTTCATCAGAATCCTCACTCTGGTGAGGTAGCAAAGGGTAGAAAAGAGAAAGGAAAAAAAAATAGCGTCAATAAAACAAGAACAATCTTTACAATAACAACACAATATTTTATCACTAAATATATTTTTATTCTTTAACAACTAAACAAGCATCTGAACACAACAACACATTTACTAAGACACATACTGAATGGAACTTCACAAATTGCACACACCTCCCCCAGTTTGGTTAATCTATGTCAAGCCCTGGAGGGACTTCAGGAAATTCCATTATGACCCCCATAGCTTACAAAGCAGTCGGCCAGACTGGGGTCAGCCCCCCTACAGTCTTTATCCCCTCTGTCTATACACAAACAGAGGGCTACATAATCTCTGTCACATTGCACATACTAATTAATATTTCATGTTAATGGCAAAAATATTTAGATTCCTGCCAGACAATGACAATCCAAAACTCCCCAAAATGTAAAAAAACAACTCATTTATACTGTATATATTAAAATAGTGGAAACATGCAGGGAAATTATTGCAAAATGAGGCCTTTCAATGCAATACCTCCATATTTAGTTTGATTTAAGTGAACGACCAAAAGCCGCTTTCGTAACAATGTTCGTGACAAGTCTTTTCTTTCTGAAGGTATGCTGATTGGAATGTGAGATAGTGGTAGCGTGCCATTCATTCTGCTTAAAGTGTGTCAATCATGCATCAACAATCGGGAGATATGCTATCCTCAAATCATTAGTCACTGTAAAGGTGAACGTCACAAGGGTTGCAAGGAAAGAAAACTATTTATTATTCGGATTAGATAAAGGAAAGAACACAAAATAGAACAAAATAGGGGGTGATCGATTAGATGAAGATGAATGCATTCCTAAGTTGTCTGAAGCTGGGTGGATGGGGTCATCTCACAGAGATGTCACATAACTCCCTGGACTCCTAAAATGAAAGATGCTGCAGAAAGGGTCATGCTAATGAATACCACCACACACAGAACAAGGAAGTCCCTATATACAACTTTAAAGCCATTAGTGAATTTAAAGGTCAAAGATTTCTGTAGATTGCCATTAAATTTAAATTTATAGTTTTGCAGTTTAACCTGATTATCTGTAGTTGAACCTAAAAATCCACAAGTTAAAGGGGGATTCCAGACCCAAATTATTTTTTTCTTTTGTTTGTTTGTTTTAAGGCATTATGGTATATGAATTTGTTACTAAACAATATACTTTATTTCAATTTTATACTCTCGCAGCTATTTTGGTGTTATTTTGTGCCAAAATCACCATTTTGACACAGTCGCTAAAAACGCTGAGCAAAATGGAGACAACGCCTGCATGCAGTATAATGGCGTCCTCCTGACCTTTGCTGTCTTTACCATGCATCGTATTCAATTTTGCCCATTCACTCATTGCAATTGTGTACACATGTCGTCTACAGGTTGAGCAAAAGTCCCAAGAAGCATCTATCAAAGCCACAGGAACCCCAGTAACATTTACCTACCTGCTAACTTCAAATACAACGCTGTCAGCTATTCAATTATCATGATATTAGAAACAAGTCTCTATGGTGGTGTGTGTGAATATATGTCCAGATACGTAGAAAAGGAGGCCTTTTCCTTGTCCAAATGCTCACCAGCAATTCAAATCTGTCAAACGGGCATTATTCCGCCCTTCGCTTTCTGGTCCGGATCATCATTGCATATTGTGTGTTCTGTCAATTTTTGCTAGCCACTGAAAAGTGCTACTCATCACTTTCACAGCCATACATTTTTGCATTTCAAACTGTTACAAAACACATGGGGTAAATTGTCTCAGGAAATAGATTTTAAAAATGATCTCATGAAATAAGTTCTTTTGTTGAAATATGCATTAATTGTTCTCCTTTAATATTAATATTACTTTGTTAAGTGTGTGGAGAAATCCTTAAGAATGCAGACTGAACATGTGAGAAAACTGTTACAACAGCAGCTTTGAATGCATTGTAAACTTTCTTTAAGGTGACCAAAAATATTTAAGAACAGTTGAGAAAAAAGGAAAGCATGCCTGGTGAACGCGAGTCCTTCTTTTTTTATTCACTAATTAAGGCCATCCGCCTTTCCCTTAGGGTCCTAACAACTGATCATATATTAGAAAGAAACGCGCCTTTTCATTAGACAAGATGAAAACAAAACTACTAGCGTGCCCTTTGGCCACGAGTGAACTCATGGTTGAGGTGAGGAAATGCATTTTAAGGTACAGAAGAAGAGTGGGGTTAATGTGTGTTCACATACTCGTTTCCTTTGCGGAGAGATTTCCAACCTCATTAGAGCACACTTGTTAAGGGTGTTCAGCCTCCTGGAAAAAAAACAAATGTGCAAATAAAAACTGGTGGCATTTAAAAGTGGGTTAACTGAATTCTCAGATTTTCCTAAAGCACAATCCATTCATTTATAAGAGGGCTTTAAGATGGAAAAAAGACAAAATTGGATTGCACTCATTCTGGCTAATAGGCTGATGGAGGATAATCGCCAAGAAAAGAAAAGGACAGAGAAAGAGAGAGAGAGAGAAGAATGAAATCTGTTGGAGTGGCAACAACAACTTGGAGAGGGGGTGAAGAAAGCTTATCCCCTCTGCCACCTGGGGAAGGGAAGAGATGTTGGTGGTGGGGGCTACCCTCTGGAGATCTCTTAGTGTGGATCATGTAACAATAAAGAAGATAAAGAGATGGGAACAGAGAGATCTTTAAGGCTGCTGGAAGGGGCGACTTGCTGCCAAAGAGAGATGATAGCTTCCAGATGTACAGAGGGACACCTGCTGTGGTTCAATAGTGACAGTCAGAACTTGAAGGAGGAGGAACTTAAAGAAACCTGACTCGGTTAAAAACCCATTAATTTACTCCTGAAATGTTAATTAAAACGGTAGTTGTGCCAACTAGAATGGAAACCCAGTCCTCTTTAATGATAGTCTTTGACATCGTGGTTATGATATCAAACGAGGCTGTTTCCCTACAGTATGACTCCCCCAGCGTGACACGAGACGTTCTGTTAAAAACAGTGGGTAAAGCGTGCTTGGCAGATGTACAGAATGCCTGAATTAAACACATCCCCGAAGAATGAGCAACAAGATGAACAAGTCGATAAGGGCAGGGAGAATGAAATATAAATCCCGTGTGGCTTCAAAAGACCTGAGTGTCATCTGATCTAGAACGTCCCACAATATACCTTCTTTTGAAGTCAAGCCCTCATGCTGTTCTTTGTGACAATAAAGAGGGAAGAAGATGAGGAGTCCGAGAAAGGGAAAAGAACTTGAAAGAAATTAGCTACAAGTGGTGGGGTATGATTTGTAAGCTCACCTGCAGAGAGCCTCAATAGCATCCCCGTCGAGGAAGTCGTGGTCCCTGGTGACGGAGGAGATGTCAATAGGAAACTGGGCATCTGAATGGGAAGACACAGATAAGTGTGGGTATCTCCACATTTCTCACACACACACACACATACACACACACACACACACACACACACACACACATAGAAAAACAACCAGGACCATCCCGCCTTCTCCCCCACATACAGACTTGATGAAAATCTAAAAGAGGAAGTAGTGTCTTAGCCAACCAAACAAACACAGCTGCAGCTTTTAGACCTGGCAAGTAGGGGGGATGTGAAGCACGGAGAGGGAGAAACAGGGGAACTGACTGCAGAATGACAATAGGTACTCCACCACAGCTCTGGGGCCTGACTTCCTTTCTTTTTGCCTCATTACCAGGCGCACAGAATTACTACCAGAAAAAAAGTTTAAGTGTTAAAACACATAAAAATAAAATGGAGTTTAGGACATGCTTAGGGTTTCTTATTATTATTATTTATTTTTTTTTGTACTGTCCTAATCTAGAATGGGGATATTTTTTGTTTCCTTTGGATAAATGCCCAAAGGCATTGATGATAACAAAATCCATTTTAAGGGAGGCACCTTAGCCTACTGTCCTGAAACTATCTGTCTGCATATCTTTAGTGCAGCAATAATCTTGAGAGAAGCCACAATGAAGATCACTCGGCAGATACAAGTCAAGAAAAAATAAATTAAAAAAATGCCCCGCGCATTCCTACTCCTTTGAAAATGGCTCAAGGTGACAAACCGAGGATGGTGAAAATTTTCCACAGTGATTGATTGGTTTGCTCTTTCACGTTGCAGTTACATGTATAAAAACAGCCTCATCACTTGGGCAGGCGCACAATGTGCTTTCCGTCCAAATAGGAAACCCTTCACAGCTAAGTGGCAACAAGCAATGACTTGTTGACAATGGTGGCTTAGTTCAGCTGTCATCATCCTGTAGTTACATAAGGACAACTGGTACGTGCTCAGTGCGCCCTGGTAAAATGTGACTTGCTGCATGGAATACAAGGAATGTTTGATGTCTTTTGGGGAGTTTTGAGAGCGAGCCAAAAATGCTCCTTCAATCACCTTTAGAAGTAGAAAAATGTTGTATATATGGGTTGTTTCACTATAATTATAAGGGAATACAGCAGTTGAGGTATACGTGGCTTGAGCTGCACAGCAAAGAAAAGAAAGCGGCTAAAAATAAGCACGCTTTTTACAAATGTTAGGTTGTGAGTGGTGCGTTCTTAAAGGAGCGAGTGTGCATTGGGATGTTATGTGTGCTTGTCGAGGGAGAATATTTTTGTTTTTTTCAGAAACCTTTATTCTGCCTGGACACAAGAACCTTTCACTAATTTCATAGTAAATAGGCTGTGTTGATTAATGACTAAACCTTTATTTTTTTCAAAACACATCCAATTTAAATGGAAAAGGATGGGTGGGGTTGTTTCTTTACCTTCATAAAGCTGGGCATACTGCGGGAAACCTGCTGCTCGTAGCCAGGTGCAGGCCTCTTTGGCTTCAATCTCTGCAGGAAAGAAGTTGAGAAAGGGCATTTTAGAGGTGTGACGAGTGACTTCAACAGATTATTTGAATCAGTTCACTGATATTATAACACCAACAACAGTGTGAGAGCATGTACTGTTGAATATTGTTCCAAAAAAAATAATGAACGACAATGACGTAACAGTACATTTCACTGCATCCCAGCATCTGGTCAAATGTCAACTCTGGTAACCTATCTCATGTTGTCATTGGGTTGTCTTCTTACATATGCGTACAGCTGAAGCTCAATGCATCCTCTATGTAAATACAAAACTCCTCTCACACCTCAAGTCAGTAAGGCTTCTTTTTTTCTTCAGGCAGGTAAGGCTGTGGGTTTTATTCTTTACACAGAAAAAAAATCCCAGCATGGGTGCTCCTTATAGTACAAAAACACTGTGCTTCCACATACAAAAAAAATTTGAAAAAATTAATAATTTAATGGAATAAACTATTTTACTTCTGGATCTTACTTACTAGATTTTTCTGACTAGTAGAAGTGCTGCCATCAGCTTCCGTTTCTTTGATGCTAATGTTAACCAAAAGGAAGCTACTGTATGTCTTAAGGTATACTGCATGTAAAAACTCTATTTTCCATGTAAAACACAGGCATAGTTGTCAACTGTCCATCAAAGCCATTGATGGAGTTCAACCTGACCACATTTCCCCATCACTGCTTAAGAACTCCTGCCATAACTTCCTTTAAACACATGGTGTGATTTTTGGACTTGCTTTGCTAAGTGCTGGCTGAATGTTGAAGCTGTGGCGAGATCTCGCTATGATCTGTGAAAGCGCTTTAGCTGACATATAGCAAATGGTTACAAACACCCCAGACGTTCTCAGTTGCTCACTTATCCCCATACAGACAGCAGTTTGCAGAGAGAAGGCAGACAGAAACATGTCTCCAGGCCTGCAGGAGCTAACTTTACAATGTCCTCTTTAGTGACTTGACAGCAAGTACATATGTAGAACCTTGGGAAAAACTTGTAAACCAAAACCAGCCAAAACCACCTTGTTTCAGACAGGAAGAAACACCAGTAAACCGCCACAGACATTAAGTCTTTTCTTTCATACTATATTTAACCAAGCACAATGGTAAGAATGAAAGGTATCTTATCTTTGGCTTGACAGTTGCACCTTGTTTCTAAGTTCATTTACACCAAAGCTCTAAAATCAAACCAACACACTCTGGGTGAGAAAACACTAAAGACGTTTTTAGTATATTAAAAGAGAAATACACCCATAATAAAGACATAAATGTGTACTTAAATCATTTTGAATTGGAATTTAACAGTTAGAAATAGACATGAAATAGACAAAGGAAAGATTCCCAAGACACTTTAAAGAAAGTGGCTGCAGCACAGGGTCCGGAATTAGCCATATATGTGCATTTACATACCAATAACAAGCCTAGACAGCAGACAAGCCCACTAACAACAAGGTGTGACATGACCAAGACAGGACCTCACTTCTACCACTGCAGGGGCCACTACTCTGCAAACACACCAGTCTACACCCGGTATAAATGCTTAAATCTGATCTGATCAGAAAGAGAAACTGTATTTTCTTAACAGCTATAAAAACGCTCTGAAATACTGCTAGATGCAGCTTGTATTTTTGGAACACAGAGAACTAAGAAGAATGCAAATAACCAAAGGGTAATTATATCAACATTCTTGAAAGCTACCTCTTGAAAGATTTTGTGTGCGCGTGTGTGTGTGTGTGTGTGTGTGTGTGTGTGTGTGTGTGTGTGTGTGTGTGTGTGTGTGTGTGTGTGTGTGTGTGTGTGTGTGTGTGTGTGTGTGTGTATTTGTGTGAATGCGCGCCTATTCGAAGTCTGTGTGTTTGAAAAGACCAAACTTGTGTTTAGAGAGAAACCACTTGGATAGCAGTAAAGTTGTTGAAACGCAAATCGGACATACAAACACTTGGTTATCTTTACACCCCCCCACCACCACCATCACCACCATCACCGCCACCGCCACCACCAGACCCCAACAAGAGACCTCTGGGAAACAGGAACCTTTCGAGAAAAGCTATCAAATAACATATCCCATTGTTTTATGTTAGTCAGTCTTACTTTAAAAAAAAAAAAAAAAAAAAAATTCTTTACTGGGATTTTTTGGGGGATATATATATATATTTTTTTAATAATGGTGTTTACAATGTTACATTATATTAGGTCTCAATTCATTAAGAGAGAACTTACATATTACATCAGGGTGAAGGAATTTAGCAGACAAGGCAGACACAATCTAACAATAGAGATGGATATACTATGTGCAAGAAAATACAGCATTGTGGGGGAATTATAAAAGAATGTTTCACACACTAAGATGATAATATCTTAACACTGCTGTATTTCATTTTTGGACGTTCTTCCCAATTCCTTGGGTCCACCCTCACTGAGGAACTACCTCAGTAGAGAGTGCTGAGAGCCACAGACCACAGACAAGGCTGTAACTGCCCTGCCCTCATTTGTTTCTGAAAAAAAAAAAAAAAAGGAGGTTGGAGGGCCAGCCAAGACAATCACTGGCTCCGGTGATACACACAGCTACAAACATTCAACAGGAAATATTTCAAATGTTCTGTCACTAAAAATAACACATTTAAATGCAGCCCAAATTCTGGAATCCAGAACAGTTGCTCTATTTACAAATAATAACAAAAGGAAATATAGAGAAATATGATCATTTTAAAACACACTGGAGAAAATTCAGTTTCATCTTCACTCTTTCATTATTTCAACCCCAGAGACTGCATGTAGGCTTTGAGCAGCGACAGCAACACAAGGTATTTTATCTTCCTTTATCTTATCTGTGGCTGCAAACCCTAACCCACCACTAAGCCGAACCTTTCCCCTGATGGATCATCTTAATGCCATTGCTGGCTGAAGCCTGCTCTGGGAGTAACAGGAATAACTTGATATGCAAAATCTGTGGATTGAAATGCTAAAAAAAACAAAAAAAAAACAGTGAATTTCATTTGTATTCATTCAGGTCGCAGCAATTCTTCGATTGTTAGCCCGACTGTTAAAAGACACTGGAAGATATTTCTCATTCAAGAGGCTTTGGTTCAATAGTTCAGTTCATTCTCTGCTAAACTTTGAAGAACACTGATAAAATGTGATGCTGAGTCTTAAAATTGGCTGAAAGGAACAATCTATACACTCTTTTCTCTCAGTGAGGAAAATGAGAGCCATCAACAGCCAGATGAAAGACAGTTATTCGAGATTTTATACCGACAACATCACCGAAACTTGGAATTTCGAACTGAGGCGCTGCGAATCAGCGTTTCGTGTCAACCAGTGTCATGTCCCGACCCATCATGGTCTCTGTTCTCTTTTTCACTGTTCTCAATCTCCTCTCTCTCTGCTATTGTCTCTCCGCCGCCTTGCCTCTCTCCTTTCCTGTAACAGGAAATTCTCACAATTGCCGGCCAAAGCGTCTCTCCGTTTGCAGGAGGCAGAGAGGACAAGCTTGGCTGAGACTGAATGCTCAGTTCCAGGGGGAGTTTGTCAGTCACGGGCAAACAAAGGATGCAGTTCCCCACCACAGAGGTGCTACATACACAGCAAACAGGAGGTCAAGAACCTGAATGCAGCTATCACCGGAGCCGTGTCTTTGAAGTTGGCAGCTAGGGAAGAATGTCCGACCGACAACTGCTGCGAATCAGGGGTGGCTTATCTGGAGTTTCCCGTTCATGAGTTTCAAAGTGCTGCTTGTAACAGCCCAAACAGCAGGCGGGTGGTTCTTATGACCTCAAGGTTCGAGTGGGTCATTATGAAGGACCTGAAAAGTGGGTCTAGACGTGTGATGAGATAAACCCGACCAGACTTTGTTGCTCAGGCTCGACAAGCAGACTTGGGAGTCTGGACGCTGCCGCTGGTTGTTGCCCATGACAAACTTTTGAATTGTACAAGAAGCTGAACCATTGAAATTGTTACTAAACAATCCTCGTGTTTACTTTGTTGTTGTTGTTTTGTTTTTTGGAACGAATGAAAACATCTCTCATGAGATGATAACTGTCAAATCCCAGCGGGAAATTTCTTGGAACGCAGAAATTGGCGATAACAGATTACGGTTAGGTTTTGAAATGCCATCGCTGGGACAGCTGGCGTTCCGTAAGAGGGTCCGCCTTTTAGCAAAGCGAGACCATGCCGTGAATATCGCCATCTGGCTAGCCTGAAGCTGTGCCCTGTTGACACACACGCACGCACAAAAGAACGATACGGTTAGCTCCACAGTCCATCTCACACCAGTCTGAGCAGGCATACGCCACACATGCAAACTCACAGCTGACCCACACGGACCATCACAGAACTAACTTCAATGACCCTTGAGCTCCCCGATGAAAGATTTATAGTCACAGAGAGGGTCCTGGTTGTGGATCAGGTGACGAGGGGGTATTCAAAGCTTTGCACAGACAGATGATAACCTACCTGCCAGGCCGCACCACTCTTGATTCATCCTAGGACAGCCAGAGTAAGTTCAGCCATGGGAAGGTAAAAGCAAATCATTAAAGGAAAAAAGTTATCTCCTTACAGGACAGAGTAACGGCTGGTCATATTTCTTTTAGATAAGGAACTAGCTCACTTCCTGTCTTACAAACTGCAAAAGAACCACTAACAGGCAATTGCACTGCTTCAAATTCATGAATTAATTAGGAGAAAACATTTATTGAGTCAGTTCTCCTTGATTTGATCAAGTGTTCTACAATCGGACAAGTTTAGCTCTTAATGCTCATCCAGATGTCAGTATCACAGGAGTCTCTTATTGCACATGTAGGGCACTGCACTCATACCTGTTTCATATATAAGGTAACTAACAGAATATTCAGTTTAACCAGTCCAGTCGATCAACACCTGAAGATTAGCCTTTACTGAAAACGTTCTTCTGTATGACACATCCCTCCAACGACCCCCTTCCCCCCTTCAACAAAAGGGTCGGCAGTAAGGCAAAATGTTGAAGACAATGTGGAGGCACCGTTATGGCAGAAATGTCACGGGTGTGAACGATAATAAGAGCCACTTCATACAGGCTGGATGGAACACTCCAGAGTTTCACCTCCAAGTATCAAAGTGTCAAAGTTAGTCAGTCAGTGGCGCGCCATTGTGCGTAAAACCAAAAATTAAAAAAAGAGAATATTTTAAAAATTACCTTACACTCATGTGTAGTTGAAAAAAAAGCACCAACAATAAACGTAGACTGTAGATACACCAATAAATTACAAGTAAAAGTGAGAGACTTAGAAGTTATGCGCAAAAGGAGATGCGTTATCTGACAGCCCGCAGCGGTGTAATTAAAAGGTGTTTCACTTCAAGCTAAAATTCGAGCCAAGGCTTGGAAGCCCGAACACAGAAAGCCACTGTAACAAGCATATTATAGGAAATTGGTTACGTGACATGCACGTCACATCAGATACTGTATTATTTAAAGGACTTACGTGTTAGGATCATTCTTCAATGTTCCGATCGCAATCAGCCTCAGCGTAAACCCCAGTGTAGAGCACGACTGTCCAGTTTAGTTCACAGTTACCGAAGCCCGCATGATAAATCCAAAGTGGAGGAAAAACTCAGATATTCTGCTGAATAAGCCCTATTACGCGATACCGTATATCCATGGCCGTAGCCAGAAAAGACTGAGAGAATCCCAGTATTTTAAACCTCCTTCCGCCGCCGTATATCTCCAACTGAAGCGTTCCCGGTAGGAATGTGAATGGTGAGAAATGTGATTCAAGCTTAAGGAACGGACAGCTCGACCCTGACTCCACCCCCAGCCAAACTGCTGATCCCCACCTGATATGAGGCAGGAGACGCACGAAGCGACCACAGATCGTGGTAACGGCGCTGTAATTACTTTTGTGAAGCCTGTCATGCCGCTCATATTTATGTATTTATGTGTTTTCAATTCAATCAATGCATCACAAATGCAAGGTAAAGTCATTTAATAGGCTCTGCGCAACTCCCTTCTACCCCTGCCTCGCAAGAGACACGGACACCCTTTATCTTTAACAGGCGGCAATTGACTCGGGAGATCGCTGTCCCTGTTGCATCTCATTAGAAAACACTGGAGACGACTGAGGGACGCTCTTTTGTGAGACGAGATTAGTCTGAAAGGCGCAAGCAGCGCACTGAAAAGATGACTGCTGCAGGTATGGTAATGATCTTTGGTGCTGCCCCCCACCGCACAGTTTACCCATGGCGCTCGACGCACGTACATCACGGCTGACCAGGACTTTCAGTCCTGACAGGATCGGGTTTTTTTGTTTTTTTGTTTGTTTGTTTTATTTGTTTTGTTTAACTTTGAAAATATCTGCAAACGAGCCAATTACATAGTACAGACAATCCTGATAATTGGGAAAATAAAAAAAATAAAACAACTTATATGCTTGGTCTATTAATACGTGTTTGTGTGAAAAATGTTTTTAAAAGTAAAAAAAAAAACATTTCCATGTTGTCAACGTGTGAATCAGCCAGCACTGTGTTATTGCCATGGTGAAATGCAGGCACTGAGACAGTACAGAAGGGACAGCCAGACAGGGAAATTCATGTAATCCTTTGGCTGCCTGGGGGAAAGAATGATGCAAAAACTCCTGGCTGCAAATGTGTAACTGAGGAGGGTGAGAAATCACAAGTGACTCACCAAAAGAGTTCCAGCCAGTGAATAAAATTAGCGTGATTCTATACAGTAATGGGGTGAATATACTACCATAACCAATCTGTTTTGTTTTTTTTTAAATACCGAAGCCTCACAACATACTACATGATTTTGGTGTTGTTGTTGTTTTTAATTAACCTGAAGACTGATGGTGTTTGGGATTCAGTTGAGCCAATTTTTACATTAAAATTGTTGTTCGTGACTTCAGCACTAATTTCCACAGGAATTCCATGTAAACATCATTTGAAGCTGATTAGCTGTTACAGGAGTCTGCAACACAAAATAACATGTTGCTTCTCTTTGGTGTCGCAGCCGGCGAAATCCCGGCTAAACAGAATGGATTTTCACATGCTTTGTGTGGGTGATTGGTCTTGACAGTAACTTTATGCGACGCTAGCACAGCACCTAATCCCACATATCTACTTAGAATTCATATAGAATACATTTTAGATGCCTTTTTAGAACTTATTTATGATAATTTCTAGTAACTTTATCATCACTGTATTTAAAAATAACACCCATTTTGCTAATTAAATAAAAACATTTAAATGAGATTTTTTAAAATGTATCTAACAAAGATTATTGATAGATATAAAATATGCTGAGCACAAAAATCAAGGTAGATTATTTTGCTTTCTATGTCCCAAAATGAATAATAATCATGCTCTTTCACTGTGTGAGAGAAAGAGATTGAGAAAGCAAAGAGAGGAAGAAGAGATGAGGAGAGATTACCAACTAGGCTAAATCTCTGAGCCAAAACACCTGACCACCCAGAGACTACACACAAAACCCCAACACAGAGCTGCTCTCGTGGGTCAGTAACCCAAGCCACCCCCTCACGTTGTTCTGTGGTGACATGTACAAAAATGAATGCCAGCAGTTGTTGACGAATGTGTGTGGCAAAATTTGAGAGATCAGACTAGCAGACTGCTGCTGCCTGTTGCAAATTATTACGTGCCCCCAGGAGCATCTACACTTTTCAGTCGTCAAAGCTCGTCAGAGCCGGGCACTTGTTTGGCTTATGGCTGAGATACAGATCAAATCTACCGCGGCATAATGAGGGCTTTGAACAAAGGAGTGGAAATAAAGAGACACATCGCTATTGAAAAATGCAGACACATGGGATTAAGAAGGGATTATGAGTAACTTTCTATAGAAAGCAAAGAGACGTAAGCATTCCTACAATTAAAGAATATTATAAAGGAACTTTTGGTGGATTTATCATGTGAGTCAGTAACTCTTTTCTTGTCTGCAGGTGCTCACAGGCACATTTTTATTTATGAAATTCACATTAATAAAGGCGTTTGTGTCCATCAACCTGCTACTGCTGCTGGGTTGTTGACTCAAGCTACTGTTGAAGGTTGTAAACTTTATAGTATCACCTCTGACCTTGATGTCCACACCGAGGATCTGGCTGAGGAAAAGATTACAAAAAGTATGGGAGAAAAAAACCCAACTGAGGCCTTACTGGGACTTGAGGTGTGTGTAACTCTCTTCAAATACAGTACTTTTGAAGGTGGTGTTGAGTATTTCAAATAAGGCCCATAAATGTGCTTGTCAGAGAAGAACCATAAAGTGATCAGCATGTTTGTATTCATTACAATAAGGTGCCGGAATCGGAGGGAGGGGAGGAATCTATTCATAACAGGAATCTCTAGAAATAGCCACAGTCAAAGGGGATCAGCCCAATAAGACACTGATTAGAGAGAGCAAGTTACAGGATAGAGAGAGCAAGCGAGCGAGAGAGAGAGAGTGTGTATTTTTTCGTGCACACAATAGAGAGGAGGAAGCGCAGGGAGACAGGGGCTTGGACCAGCAAATGCACAAACACATACACAAACAAAGGAAGCGGGAAAAAGACAAGCAGACCAAATGCTTTGCAGACACCCTCTCCGGACTTTGATGGACTGACCGCAGGGATAATAGTGGCAGGAGGCTGGCGTGAACGTGTGCACGCACACCTACATACACACTTTGTTCTTTTGTATCACCATTTAAGAGGTTTGGCTGTTGCGTGATGAATAAAATAAGTGAATACTAAATAAGCTGCTAATGAGCTTCAATGTATGAATGCTTGGCTGTTCTATTTAACAGACACAGGATTTCCTGTTAAACAGTCAAAGAGACGTCAGTTTCACACTGCTGCTCCTGAATACCTGGTAGCTGTGTCTTCAAATCTAAAATGTGTGTGAGCAAAGAAGATGAGAAAAACAGGAACAGACTACTACTTCTCCATATATTATTTTATAACTAAAGGGAGATTTGACTATGTCAGCCTGGAAATGTGTCTTCGGCAAATCCAGTGTCAGCATCTTATCAAGGAACTAGAGTATAATAAATAGAACAAACCCTGACACACAAGAGAAACCATTTTATGCAAAAGCAGCTGATCTGTTTGACTGCCAGATTTATCTTGGTAGGAACTGTTTTACATCATCTCTGTTGTGGCGATGGTTTGATTCAGGAAGGTCTTCCTACACATGCTGATTGGCTCTCAGATGCATGCCGTATCCAGTAGTATTAATATACACGAACAACAACATCTGAAATGAATAGAACTGGCTTGAATTCACTCCACTAAAAGGTCTAATTTACTGTAACTGTCAAACGGGAGTCTGGATGGCAGACTGAATTACTGGAAAACATTTAAAAAAAACTAGTGGTTAAATGGCAAAACAAATAGTACACGTACACAGACTTGCTTAGACACACTTGTTGACACAGCCAGAGAAAACACATAATTAACACACAGTACAATGCAGACAACAACACATACACACATACAGACACACATACAGACACACACCATATTATCGCTCATATTTTTCTTATTAGTCATGCAAAAGGTGACAAAAGAAACAGCTGCTATTCAAACACAACATGAATCTGCAGGTGTTGCTGGCCTGAAGTGACTGAACCCAGTTGTTTTAGTTTATTTGTCCAGGATTGATCACCAAAGAAATCACATTTCCAAAAGGGTTACTGAGTACGCAAGTGGAGGTCTCCAGAAACCAGCTGAATACTTGGGGAGTGTTGGCAGCCATACTGCAGTGCGTTGCAGGAATTTTCCAGAATTTTTATTGTAACGTAAGTGAGGTCTGACGTCATTCCTAGCCATGATTTTGTGATCTAAACATTCCAAATCTTAAAACAGAGTAGGGTTGTTGAAATTATTTGGTTATTTTACCAGACACAGATAATGGTAATTATACTACCACTACTAATAGTAATAATAATAATACAATTACCTAAATAAAGGATGGCGTAGCCAACATCACTGAAATGCATCTATGCGATGTAAAGGAACAGCTGCTATAGTTTTTAAATCCTGAATTAAGTCGATTTTGTCAATGACTCCTTCCTTATTTTATGACTGCCTGCGTTTTCCAGTGTGCTTTACCTCAATGATGGGTTATTAAAGAGTGAGAGCTGGACATAAAAGTCCTAACCACGACCCTAAAGAATGCAATGACTGTTCATATTAGGTGAAATCATCACTGTTAAGGATAAAGGCAAGTTAAGCATACAGCTGGAGAAGTGGGTAGGGGTGTCCAACATATGCCAGCTACCTTTCAGCAGCTGTGAATAATAGGGCCTGAAGTGCAAAGGGAGGGGAAAAAGTGGGAGTGAATGCAAGGTGAGAGGTGCCAATGATATGGGAGATATTTGTTAATGTGCGTGCATGTGCATTCCAGTTATAGTTAGGTGTTCAGTGACGTTAAAATGTGTTTGATTCCCTGCTACCATTATTTTCTTTTTTCAACCTTTGCTATGGAGGTGTTAAAAGTGGAGCAAAGACTAAATTCCTAAGTAACATATGGCATTTTTCTCTTATGCAGAGATGGTCAGTAAGACAGGAAGTTCATGCCGTAGTCATCCCTGCCCTGATCGGTGACCTCTCCTGAACCCTGGCCTCTACCATGCCACATGAAGATCCAAAGCTGTCATGACAAACACAAACCAGGTTCACCTTGGAGATTCTAACAGATCAAGATGCTCCTCTCCAAAAGTGCACCGAGCTGGTTTGACTCCTCCTTTTTTCCCTCACTCTCACTTATTTCCAAGTTAGGACTCATTTTTTGTTTTGTTTTTTTGCATGATGGCAAATGTGCTAATGCAGACCAATGATGGATGGAATAAAACCATGCAGCTACATTTTGGTGTTTTAAGTTTGTTTTATTGTAGGTGTGTGTATGTCTCCTTGTGTGGTTGCATTTGTACTTTGTTGATGTGTGAAAAATGTGAAAAATGCTACCATAGTTTACCATCCATCCATCCCACCATACATTCATCCATTGATCCATCTGTTCTTACAGGAAGGTTATAACCTTACAATTTAACTGTTAAAATTAAAATTACACAGTGAAAAATCCTTCAATTCTTAATGAATTAGATCACAGTTTCAGAGAACTAAATGTTTTCTTACTGACTTAATAAACAAAAGAAGATATGTTTAAAAAAAAGCCTTTGGACATACAGAAAGAAAGGCATGGTTTGGAAATATTTGTGGATGGTGTCTGAGCAAACATGTTTTATTAGCATGTGCAACATAGTTTTAGAGACAGAATTCTATCATCCACCCATGGGTTTGTTTTGGTTAAAATGCATTGCTTCTGTCAAAATGGCATGTTTACCTCTGGTGCAGGGGAGTTTTCATGCATGCACTGACATAAGGGTGAGTAAATAAAGTGCGACTTTTCATTTCTGTTTGAACTGTTCAACCTTGGTGTTGGTTTATGACCGCCGACTGCACACGTTAATAGACTGTGACATGCTTGTTCACTCTAAGGAAGAATTGCCACCGCAGGTAAATATTGCTGCACTTAACCTTTCTGTTGTGTTCGAAAGCTGGGAGTCCAGGCACACACTAGAAGAAAACAATGGTTACCCAGGCAAAAGGGGCTGAGGTGTCTGAACTAACAAGACTAAAGTCTTGTTTTATAGTGTTTATATAGCTGTTGTTGATATTACTAAGTATAAGTCTAATAAAAAAAATATAGGTGGTAGTTATTCTACATTTTTTGTGTATTTGTTCTACATTTTTGTGCTCATGTCGTGGAAGACAACAACATAAGGCTTAAACAACCTGATGTGTGTTGGGCTTGGTCCTACAGCTTTCACAACATTCCTCACTTTAACTCATAATGCTCAGTGTGCTTCAGCCTTGTTAAAATGAGAAGTGATTCAAATGTATCATGTCTCATTCTCATTCTCATCATATTTAAAATTAATAGAAAATTATAAAAGATGTGCATATTTCATTTTTTTTCACCTTCATTTCTTCAAAGGTTTTAAAATTGCTGTGCTATGTCCTTAATACCTCATGTCAAAACCTCTTTCCTTGGATAACTTGAATACTCCAAAACCTGCATTTACTCATCCATCTCTCTCTATATGCTGGTTTATTTACTTTCCTAGCTAATGGCAACACTATTGTGTTTTGGGACAGGAACTTTGGGCAATGAACAGGAGTTGCACTCAAACCTGTGCTCCTTATTGGCCCCTGGGAGATGATCACTCAAATCCTGAAAAATGAGGGAGACTAACACTATCCAGCTGGAGGTTGGCAGCAGTGATGGAACCTCCATCTGTCCAGCAGATTGGGTTTTGGCTCTTATTGCGTTCAAGCTGACCTTTCTCTGTTTACCCTTTCCCCTCCAGCTTCATCAGACAGAAGAGATAACATGAAATAAGAAGCTCAAAAGAGATACTGGGGACAATACATACTGTTAAACACAACAGATGTAGGCGTTAGACTTTCCACAATGACGCAAAAAGGATCCACTAGAATTCCTTTTCAGCTCAGTGAAGATCACTGCCATTGTGGTCATGGCTAAAACCTGGTTAAAATTAGGCCCTTTGTTCTGAAGTTCAGCCAAATGATGGGAAATTTCAATAATGAAAGGGAAAGCTATACTGAGGTACATAAAGAAAAGTTAGCTTGGCAGTACTGAGGAGCAGTGGAGTAACCATCCCAGAGGCAATCTGCTTTAGAGAAAACAAGCTTAAATATGATGTCTTTTTAATAATAAGATGATAATTGAATTTTAAAAAAAGAACATAATCACCTTTGACTGAAGTGCGAGTGCCTTTAAGGCAGAGAGACAAACCCAAAGCAAACAGAGGAAGGCCTTCCAGGTTGTTGTTTTCCAGATTATCTGAATGATTGGTTTTAAACCTCAAGATGATCAAACTTATGAGTCTCCGAACTGCTCACATTTCACCGTGGGCATATTGTATGAGCCGCTCAATCGTTCATATGACCACAGCCTTGCCCCCCGTAGACAAAGAAATAAAGATTGTCATTCTTTATTTTGTCTGAGATATAGACAGACCCACAGACAGTAATTAGGAACATCGGCCAAATGTTGCCTCAGCGACAATCTAACAACACACAACTTCATTTTCATTACATTCCTAGAGTACTTGGCTCTTGACATTAAAAATTACGGACAAATGTTGTTTTCAAGGGAGTAGATGGCCAAGTTGTAACCTCGTGGTGCCTTTTCATAAAAAATGTAAAATACTTGCCAGCTGACCCTGACCTCAGCCACACACATAAAAGACATTATGATGTCAAAATGTCACCTACCCCACATGCTAATGCTAAGTGCGCCTGTGCTTGTAGTACTGACAGCAGTTAAAAAAAAAAAAAAAAAAAAAAAAAAAAGAGTAGAGGTTGGCCCGGCCAAAGAGGGTGACAACAGTCAGGCTTGTGTTCATCCATTCATGGTAACACAGGGGCTGTGATCTCTGAGTGACTACAAGGTGAAAGGTCACCCACAACCCCTCTTCATCAGAGCAATGGCAGGACATTAAATGGCCAATTCAGACTAAAGACAGATTATGTTAATACTCTTCAGAGCTTTCTGTTGGGATGAGTGGAAGCCACAGAAAACCTTAGCAATCATGCCACTGTTCATATAAAACTGTAATAATAATAATAATAAAAAAACTGTTTTTTGTTGGCCAAATTCTAAATTACTAAAGAAGTAAAACAGGCAGTTTAAAATAACCATAGTGCTTTTAGTTGCATTGACGAGGGATTGTGAGTAGTTTCATTCCATGAGCAACAGGTCCAAAATAGACAAAATGATTTTGGTTTGGTTTTAAACTAGTTTAGGAACAGAGGCATTTGATCCACAAAACAGACAATATTCTAATGTATTTTCAGTATTATAAGCAAAGTCACCTTAAAGGTAAAATACACTTTATTGTGTGTAAATTATTGCTTTGCCACTGATTGGTTTGCATGTTTATGCATCTATTTATTTATTTTTTTTGAGCTTTAGAAATTTGTATATAAAATACCGCATTGTTTTCATATACCATTATATGGAATTTGCATTAGAATTAACCAAATAAAAATGTCATTAGAGAGGGAAAAAATGCAAAAACCAACAAATAGCTCATTATTAATTATTAAAAGAATTTGGGGGCAGAGTATATATATGTGTATATTCCTGTGTGCATATCAGGGGCTTTTGAGTCGAAAAGTGACCAGGATCAGGATTACCTTGAAATCCCAAACAGATTGACTTGGCAAATTAAAAATGACCAAGCCATTGAAGCCTCCTCTCAGTAATATGCAGACTCACAGGAAATGAAGCCCCACACAAAAGTAAACAAACAACATACCATGAGGTCAGGCACCCCAAGAAGCAGTTAAGGCTCCAGAGATGGGATCATTTTATGGAGAGCTGTGACTTCTTTTAAAAACCCATCTGGAATAGATTCTTCGGGAATGTGGTAGTTTACCAGTGATGAGCTATTGTGCCATCATTTTTTTTTTTAATCTTTTGCTTGTCTCAGCATTGATCTGGCATCTAATATTTATAATTCAAACACTACAGATAAGTAAAGGTCAATTAATTTAGATTTCATAACAACCATGTTAGGATTTTCATTCATTTGATGTTAGTGGTGTGTTATCTGTTTAGAACTTTCCTGAAGAAGTGGGTTGGTTCCAACAAGTACTGTAGAACTGTGAAGGCGGGTCCTCTGTTGCAAGGTGTTCTATATATTTGACCTTGTCTTTGTGTCCTCCTTGTGAGGCTGGATTTACAGTAAATCCCTGCCTAGTAACCCCATTGATGATGAAATATCTTCATGTTTCTGTGGCACATTTGAATTTTTACATTTTTACATAAGCACTGTTTTTACAATAGACTAAATTATATAATGTGATTCTGGACCACTTGGCACATTTTTATCTGTAATTCTTAATTCCTCCGTACTCTTTACCCCCCTTTAATTTGATACCATGCTACAATTTCTTCTGAAACAGCCACTGATGTGCCAGGTGTTAGCATTTAAAAGTGAAAAAAAACCCTTTAATTTCCACAGTACTCCAATGTGATAGGATCTAACCTTTCAATGCAGCATTTGACATTCATGTAATCTTTCACAAAGGAAACTAAAATCCAAGTGTGGGCAGGTGTGTCAGTGCTTTCCTGACACAACAGTCATGTTGCTCTATTGAATCACTGTTCTGTGTTTGAGCCAGTGAGGGAGATGAATGTTTGCGCATGATCCATGATGAACTAGAAAAACACTCAGAGAGCACGGACCTCTGCCAAGCAGGTCATTTCCCAACATACTGTTACTTACACTGGTATTATAGTATATATAGGTAGGATTAATATAAGGTTATATCACAATAGATTGCATTATGATCAAAAACCCTTGATCTGTGATCTTGGCCTTTGTTATTTGGAAGATCAAAAGTCAAAGTCTCTCCGGAATCCAGATCATCACCAAAATTCAGTCATTCAGACAAACAAACGGCAGCTGTCTCATAGCCTCCTCCCTTGGCAGAGGTAACAATCACATCACCTTTCAGCTGTTGCAGTAAGCCATGTGCGGTGAGCGGGACAAAGACAAGTCAAGAGCATGCCAGACGTCCCACTCAGGAATGGACAGAGACAATTCAGAATCAGAATCAGAATTAAAAGACTTTATTGTCATCGTATAAAAACATACAATTGAATTGTGCCTTGGAGCAGTGTTACTCTAAATAATAATATAAGTATATAAATAAATAGTCGAGATGAAATAAAAAAAAAAAAAAACTTATTCCCTATTTCCATATTGCACACGTCCAGCCAGAGTGGTATGTGGTTAGTGCGTATGTGTGTGTGTGATTTTTGATTTTTTTGGTATTGGAATGATGCTGGATGATTTCAGACAGGCAGGGATGAAGGCCTACACCAGAGACAGGTTGAACATTTTTGTAAAGACCCAGGAGAGCTGGTCAGCACAGGCCTTTAGTACCTTGCCAGGAACACCATCTTAGCTACTTTCCTGGGGTTCACCCTGCTGAACATCCGTGCCACATCCTGTGCCTGCACAGTCAGTGGTTTGGAGCTGGGAACAGATTGAGGCAGAGGTGGTGTGAATGCCACTGTGATGTAGTCTCAAAGCATGAAAAAAAAGTCCTCAGTTCTTCCACCAGTGTGGCGCTGGAACGTGTAGCTGTGCTGGTCTGACCTCTGAAGTTGGTCAGCTGCTGTAGTCCCTGCCACACCTGCCGAGGATTGTTGTTGGAGAGGTGACCCTCTCTTTTCCTCCTGTAATCCAACTTGGCCAATTCTTTGTAATGCTGATTATAATTCCGCATGAGTATTAGCAGACGGTGTTTAATGTCACATGTAGACAAATATGGACTCAAGCTCTTTGCTTTTCCTCTTGGATTTTTTTTTTAAATGAAATTTTCTTTCATATTTGATGAAATTTGATGGATCAGTTTTTATTGTATTACACCAAAAGACATGGGACATGTCTTAGGTTTTGAAGCATTTAGACCTGCTGCATACAGTTTAATAAATATGTCTTCCTTGTTAGGATACTTGCTCTAGTTAACACAGAGCAGAAATGTTTCTTGTAATGCAAGTCAAAAGATTTTGTCAAATGAGTTCAGGAGTCAAAATGAGAGAGTGAGAAAATCCTGATGTGAGGGAGCGTGGTCGAACAAGCAGTGTAAATAAGTTTGACGTGAGCTTGGTAGAGTCACTGGGTTTAGCAAAACATTCCAGAGTCTTCGAAACAAGTGGCCTTGTGAGTGAACAGGGGCTGAACCAAGAGGGCTTTAAATCACAACAGGATCAGCACTGAAAACCAATAATTCAATCAGAAATATCTCAAAGGTTAGAACCATCACTCTCTAAAAGTCCCATTAAAAAAAGCTCTACTAAATAATGGTGGCCTAATGAAAATAGTAAAAATAAAATTCTTCTTCTTCTTCTTCTTCTTCTTAGCAGTAATAATAATAATAATAATAAAAAAAATAAAAATAATAATAATAATAATAATAATAATAATAATAATAATAATAATAATAATAAATAATAATAAATTAAAAATTAAAAATAATAAAATAAACTAACTAAACTAATCAAGCTCAAATTTATGTTGCATTAACACAGTGCAGAAAGGGCATAGACGTAGCTACAGGAAACTCCAACTGTGACTTTATCTCATCTGAAAAACTTGCACCGTGGCAGACAGAAAGGACAACAGCAGAAGCCCATAGAGAACTTGCCTGGAAGACATGGACATATACACAGACTCGCAATAAATTGGTGTGGAAAAGCCTTTAATGAGCAGGAATTTATGTATTCCACTCTTTGTTCCAGGCATGCTATAAATGTTTAGTGTCATGAGATGGCATTTGTGGTGAATTGGTGATATAAAAATTAAAGTTCTCGGCCTAATAAAAATAAAAGCTCCATGGAGCAGTCAGTTTTAAGAAGTCAGTGATTAAAAGTGGAGTGAAAGTAAGAGTAAAAAAAAAGAAATCAAATCCATCCATCTTCTAATCTTTTCACTTAACACAGTGCCCTGATGTATAAAATATAACTCCAAATGTCTATTTTGAAAGAAGAAAAGGATACTAAAGCACACAATAAAAGCCCAGTATGTTCCATACAGTGTGTCTTGTAACAACCTCTCTACACTGTAGAAATGGCTCCATGCTTTTATTGCTCCATGCTGTGACTCATGCACATGCTTTAATGCATCAGATACTGTTTTTAAGACTCTTGCACTTGGAAATCAGTGGCACGCTTCACTCTTGAGACACACGTGGTCTTTCATAAAATCCCCAGGAGTAAGAGAGATGACACGAAACACTTTTCCTGACCTAGTTTTTTTTTTTCTTTCCACATTCTCATGACTATTAGATGCTGGCACAGTGGAGCTTTTCATCTGCCTCAATAAAATAATAAGTAAGGTGCTATTTATAGACACGAGAATTGAGCTGCCTGACCTAAATGTGAAGGCATATTGAAACGTCACATGCCAGCGAGGCAACCAGTGCTGTTGGTTTTTCAAATCTTGGTCAACCAACAATACGTGGAATGTGCATGCGATAGGAACCTTCAGCAGCAGATGTTTGGAAAATGAAAAACACCAAGGAATGAGTCATCAATTAGTGGTCTAACTTTAAGACCAAGATTTTGTTGGCTTTTTCGTGTCTTTGTTTATTTCGTTTTTTTATGGACACAGATGGTTTGTGACAATTTACAAGTTCTAGATTTGAAACACATGATGGAAGTAAATCATTATTTAAACACATACATGTTGGGCAATCAAATATCTCTGGCAAATAATTAAAGGTCAAAAGACAACTATTTGTGTTATTATATTTTGCTAGAACTCATATGCAGACTGTATGAGTTTTTCTACAGTTAATTCTATAGGTTCTATTGGGCTAAATTCCTGATTGACCTTTGATTGTTTTTTTCTAATCTTGAGGTGAAAGTGTTTTGTTGAATCTAATTTGTTACATGGTTGCCTGTTGCGTTTTCATTCAAAGAAACTTCTGCCGATGTCACAGTTGCTTGCCCACTCTGACTAACTCTTTAGCCATCTGTGAGGCGTGAAATAAGCCCTGTTGGGTCTCTCTAGGGTCCTTTAGAACCACAATAGGCCCAAAACATCTGTGTGGTTTAACAGTAGGCAGGGTTTGAGTAGACCGGAACATGCTTCTGGACCTCCTATTGGCTTACCTTTAAGCCTAATACAATAGCCTGGATGTGACTTAACAATAGCACATTCATGCAAAAGCAAAGCTGCAAATACACATGGAAGTTCCACACTGGCATTTAGTAAATCCACATTTGGGGGCATTTATTCTGTATGTATACTATTTTGGATATGAAAAATGTATCAATGCTATAACAAAATTGTTTCCATGCATCCTGGCTTCAAATGTCACAACTGCATGGTGGTTACATGATGATGAAAGACATAAAGTAGGCTAAGCTGAATCTTGGTATTTACTATCGCATATATAATAAAACAATATTTGCTTATCGGCAACACCTCTGGCATTTTACAGATATGATCAAAAGACTGTGGCTCAATAAATGTGGACTTTAGCGCATTATTGTGTAATGAAAAAGCCCAAGTTAAATAAAAGATAAAGAGGTTTTGTTTGTAAAATAAATTCAACCCACCAAACTGGCACAGTATCATTATCGAAGCTTCTGGTTCTTATGTAACAACATTTGTTATTACGGTAAGTGCAAATCACATAAGTAAGCCTTTCAGGTAGCCAGGCAAAAGCTTGAAAAACATTCCGATTGTCCCAATCCATATTACGTCACAGTTCACAAAACAAAGAATTGGCATGCATTGTAAATTAGAAAAAAAAACCTAATAATTATATGAGTTTTTTCCTGACAATTTCATACACCTTTTTACAGGTTTGGTGAAATATGTACGAGGCAGGATACATACAAGAGCTGTGCAAAGTACGACAGAATCAGGAGCATGGCTGATGAAAAATAATGGTCTGACTGTTGACATAATTGAGTGTTTATTTAGTGTACATTCTGTACTGTGTCCTTACCTCAACCACAAAAAGTTTTTTCTGATTTTTTTACAGTGTGCACATGTGATGACTTGAAATGACTATGTTTGTTCACTGGAGCTTATATGTAATCATACTTATTCATTACAGTTCATTTAGTGTTTTCAATGATAAACTATTCAAAACAGCACACGAACTACAAACACCAGACTTTGTTCTAATGTCCTTATTAAAAATTATGAAACCTAACACTTCAAATTAAACCCGACTCATTTTATCCATGTGCTTCAAGGTCTTGGACCACCAACACTAGTTTCTTGCTCCAGAGCTTGGGGAAGAGGTAGTCAGATTCTGACTAGATAGAATTAGTATATAATACTAATTCTGTTAATACTAACACATAGCACTGGCTCTGGATCCAGTACAACCCCTTGGGAGGGAAATCTCTGTGTACTGGAGTTGCCCATGGTGAGAGGTGGCGAAATGGTGTGGGCTTATTAACAGTTGTCACCCCCCCCCCCTCTAAACTATCTATCTGCATGTTGAGATTCACCAGTGTGGATTACTTTTTGGAGTCCCTGGGAAGGGTGCTAGTGGGTATCCTCTTTGGGACCAAAGTGCTGTTTGGATATTAGTGTTCAGGGAACTGTTGACCTTAAAGGGGATACTTGGGCAGTGGTAGGAATACTGTGAGGCTCTACTCAGTCCTTCTGACATGCATTCCCTTGAGGAAAAGGTAGAGGGTGGAGATCTCTGGAGATGGGTGCTCATATCTCAAGGGCGGAGGCCACCAAGACAGTAAGTGCGTTTTCATGCGCATCTAAATTAGACGACACTTAATACAAAATATGTGAAATATGGCGCATGCACAGATCACATGCCCTAGCCTGCCATTCACATGTTCTTGTAAATTGACTCACAACCAAGCTATCTGGGGGTATTAGTCCGACTTATTTAACCATCTGTGAGGTGTGTTTCAGAGTTCTCTGAGCCAATTTTAATTGAGCTATGACATCCACGTGTAATTGGATAAGATTTGAATCGAGACACACCTCTGCAACATTGTGTGGACATTGAGGACAGTGCCTCTGCCCAATTGTGGTAGTGGTCCATATTTTCAAGAAGGGGTATGAGAGTTTGTGTTGCAAGTGCAAGGGGATCACACTCCTTAGTCTCCCTTGGAAAATCTATATCTGGGTACTGCAGTGGAGAATCCGACTGTTCCAACCTTGGATTTAAAGCCTTGTTCACACTACATGATTTTAGGCATCTGAGACGCCGCGACTCACCCTCACCCAAATTGGGGTGAGTCACTAATCCACTTGGCGACTGAGCTTAAGTACCTCAAACACTCGAGTAATGACCCTGCCGATGCCCCGCACAGAGTTACAGGCACAAAACTGGATATCAAACCTGCTAGACATCCAGTCGGGTCATAGAAAGAGCTCCAGCCAATGAGAGCAGACATGGGAGTTGCCGCAAAAATAAGGAAGTTAAAAGGAGCAGACGACTGTGGCAGAGCAGAGAAACAAGAAACAATAGGAGATAGAAAAATGGTTTTGCAAGGTCAGTAAGGAGACTCTGGAAGGTTTGGTGGAGCACTGGCGGGAGCACCGGCACTCTACGATGTGCTGTACTCGGTCTACCACAACTGGTAGACCGAGGGAAAAAAAAGAGCTGGCAAGAACTTGCAGCTGTTCTACATCAGCCAGGGGAGCAAAAGTGACTGGGAAGAAGACTCTAAATATGCCGCTAATTTAATTTAATTTTCTTTTTTTTTTTTTCACTACATGGTAGCACACATATGACCTGGTGTGCTGCGTTCTGATCCGTGTTAATGTTTGCAAATGAAGCATTGCACACTGCGGCCACGTACTTCCTGTGTCTGTCCTTTTTTGGAAACTGCCAGCACAGTTGGTCACACCTCCTGACGGAGAGAATTGCATAGTGTGAACGCTCCCATTTCCGACGAGTCTTGTAGTATGAACACCCAAGTCGCGTAGTGTGAACGGCCCGGTGCCTCGCCGACTCGGAAAGTCGTGTAACGTGAACCTGGCTTAAGAGAAGCAATGTGGTTTTTGTCCTGGCTGTGGACAGTGGACTAGATCTTTACCTTTGTTAATGTACTGGAACAGCCATTGGGATTTGCCCAATCAGTGTTGTGCAGATCTGGAAAGGCTTACAATGGAGTGCCCAGAGACACCCGCTGGGGAACACTACTGGAATAAGTCAGACTCATTCCAGGTGAAGATTTGACTCTGCCAGAGTTGCCCTTTGTGACTGATTGTCATTCATTTTATAGACAAAATTTCGACTCGAGCAGCAGAGTTGTGAAGGGGGTCAGATTCAGTGGCCTGAAGATTATGGTTCTGCTTTTTTGCGCACCAGCTCTTGCTGGAACAATTAGCATCCAAGTGTTAGGCGGTAGGCATAAAGATTATCTCCTCTAAGTCTAATACTAAGGTCCTTAACAAGCCAAGGTTGCCCACTCCAGGTTGGAGAGGAGTCAATGGTCCAAAGACAGGAGTTTAAACATCTTTGGGTAGATTAGATTGATTTTGTTCAAAAGTAAGGAAAAATGGAGCAGGAGCTGTACAGGTCTGTGGTAGGGGCAGTGACTGTAGTACTGCGGGTACTAAAACGCTCTCATGTGGTGAAGAGAGACCTAAGCAGGAGGGTGAGGCTCTCTGTGTACCAGTCAATCGATGTTCCAACCTTCACCTATAGTCATGAGTTTTTGGTAATGACTGAGATCATGAGATCCCAAATCATAAATTAAGCGCCCGAAATGAATTGGGCTCAGACATCACAGAGGAGCTCAGCGTAGAGCCGCTAGGGGTCAGGAGATTTGAGCATCTGGTCAGGATGCCACCTGGATGCCTGCCTGCAGGGTTGTATGTGCATGTCCATCAAAGAGGAGACACCAGGACAGACCTAGGGCACGCTTGAGACATTGTATCTGTCGGCTGGCCTGGGAATATCTTGTGATTCCATGGGAGGTGCTGGTGAAAGTGGCTGGGGAGACTGTCTGCGCCTCCCTGCTAATGCTGCTACCCTGCCCCAACCAACACCCCCATCAAGCCAAATAACCCAGATAAATAGTTGGAAGACGAATATGAAATTAAGCATAGCAAAACAGTGACTGATTGTCGTCATCATACTGAATAGTTCTGTGTGAGAAGTTTGTGAGTATATGAGCAAAACTTTAAGAAGTATACAAGTATTATCATTATCATAAACGGCATACAAAAATAACACTCTTGCTAAATACACCCACACCTCTCAGCAAGTACAAAGTGTCCCTGTAGTTAATGACCAGGAACATTCACAGAAGTAAACACACAAAAAACACTATATCTACATCTACATATCGACATCATCAATCTATTTGCTTTGCTGCTTCTTGAGCATGAGACTGAGGACTATCTTTATTATTTAAGCATGCTAGAGCTTTGGGAGGTTCTAAAGCACTCAGTCCTGTGTGTGCACATTTACCTCATTTGCTATGCATGTGTGGTGGGGATTTGGTGGTGGTGGTGGTGGTGGTGGTGTGTGTGTGTGTGTGTGTGTGTGTGTGTGTGTGTGTGTGGAGGGGGGACCAGGTGAAAGGAAAATGCCCCACCATAACACAGAAGTGCCATAAACCATATGGCCCTTCACCAACACAAAAGACCTGCTGAAAGAGAGTTAGCTAATACTTTTGTCAGAAACGCCTAAATATGGCAAGCTGACAAAAGTGGAAAGATATTTTTGAACATGTCAGCACTTGTTTCATTATGGAAGGGCATCCCCCCAACATTTATGATGCTATATCTATTGATCTGTCTTTCTTCAGAAGCACTCTTACTGAAGAGAGGCCCTACAGGGAACCAGTCTTCTGGAGGAGATACTGACAATGCAGCTACGGAACAAATTACAACAATGTGCTCTGAATTAAATACAGTATGCAAATAATTAGAAGCTAAATAAAGGAAACCAAATGTTTTCAAATATGGCAGAAATTGTCTACATCTGAACCAAACTGAGCTGTCCAAGCTTGTGCCACTTACCTACTAATCGACTTTCTGCAGCTGTCCTGCTGATGATGTCAAAGCCTTTAAAGGTGGATGACCTGAGGTGGTCACCAAAAGACTTCTGTAGCAAAAACAGCCTTTTAGAGTGAGACATGCCGATTAGCATCCAACAAAACTGGATCCACCTCTACCTTTCCGTAGAGTTGTTTCTGAGATTTATTTATAGCTCTTCTTCCACGGTAATTCTCCTGCTCTTTTCTGCTGCTAGTCTATATTTTACAACCTTTATAACTCAACAGCGTAGTTCTTTTTCTTGCTCCTTATTGTTCTCAATCAGACCTTTTCTGCTTGGATAGTGTGTGCCTGCCTGCTGCAGAAAGCGTTAATGCAGCACTGCTGGGGTACATCCAAGTGCTGCTGCAGTTCTCTCATATTCTATTCTGGCAGCGTGTGTATGTGTGTAAGTATGAGGAACATTTTCTGACACAAGCTGCAGCACTCTCTCTAAAAATATGTCAGAGCAGTTTAGAGGATAGAATTTTCATTTTCCTCTTTTCTCTTAACATCCTTTATTGCTTATTTTATATATCATCTCTGTCCTGTCATTCAACAAAAAAGCCCCAAGTTTTCCAGAACCAGCAAAATTTACAGATGTGAAGCTAACATCGGAGGTGAGACAGTGGTTAAAAGAAAAAAAAAAAAAGCTAAAGAACAATTACAGGAATTTCCCAAAAGAATTCAGGGAAGAAATACATGAAACTCATCAGTTCCTTTTGTACTACAAGAAACATATCACAAATCCAATTAACTGTGCATCATGGTGGGAAAACTATATGTGCAACACCGATCATACAGGAAGTGAAGGAAAAAATCTATCCATTTAGAGCGGTTGTTCTTTTTTTTACTCTCCTTATCATTAATAAAATGTTTGTGTCATCTATACTAAAAAGCCCGCACTAATCATTTAAACAACAGAATATTTAACAAAGACTAGTTATGGCAGCTGGAGAAGAGCAACTATATTTAAACACACAACATGTAGAAATCCTCCATTATTAAATAGGCAAATTCATTTCCATTAGAGCAATTTAGCAAAACACACCAAAAAATCTTATCTGTGGTATCCATTGCTAAACATTCAGTTTATATAAGGGTAATTTAGATTAAGCAACTACAATCCCTCTGGGGTCTATAAAGGAGCTTGGTCATCAAAAAAACACGAATGTTGCTGCCGTTAAAATTATTTACAGTCACAAAAATATCTCAGCATAGCATTGCATGTTGTGAAGTGCTTTACACAACAAATTACTTTACATTACTAATGGTCAAAAGAAGTGATATATGGTGTTTGTGTACGATTTTTCACAATATGTATTGTACACGTGTAACAATTTAGGAAGACTGCCAATAATTACATTCCGCACTAAGTTCACATCTGAGTATGTCAAACGATCTTTCTGAATGGTCCCGCAAGGGATGGTAATGTACACAGCTCTGGCTTATTGCAGCCTGCTGATAACACTGTACTCATCACGGACAATTGACTTTATGGTCTTTATGGGTTTGCTGAAACTGATAAGGCTGGATTCCTGCAACTTTGCTTTTCACAACCTTCCTGCAAGTGCTTCTGCTGTTAACTGACCTCTTTAACAATGTTGTAAATATCAGCCAGGATGGAATACAGGGAAACAAATTACACACACACACACACACACACACACACACACACACACACACACACACACACATACATACATACACCTGACTGGCTCTGTGATATTTATGTCAAATTATGGGTTTAATGCATGTGAGCAAGAGTGCAGGTACAGTACTAAAAACACACGTGCAAAACATCTGGGTCGGTATTTATATCCCAATGACACATGAGAATGATTCCCTCTCATTTTCTATACCTGTGATAAAAGGGCAACATACAGCCTGCAACCTGGATATGTAGGAGAATATCTTGCAGGGTGGAGGAGAGGAGGTGAAAACAATGGTGTCCTCATTCCTAAGGAAGGGAGGTCAGGCCAAAAATCCCTTATGTCAAATAAGTGTTCATTGTGCCAGGTGAACGTACCTACAGCACATCTACATTCTAAACAAACAAAAAAAGTCATACATTCTGTAGTGGAAGTTTAACTACCAACATGCTGAACTAGAAAAGAATTGAGGTAGGGTGCTGTGAGGACTTCAAACGGTGTGCAGGTCTTCAAAATGTCAGGGGAAAAAAGAGAAACAAAGAAAATTGATTGAATACTTTAGATTTAGATTGAATGCTTTACAGCAAGGTCAAATATGATTGAATGTTGAAGCACGTATGCATGGGTGTGCCCCAAACGTGACTTTAATTGTGTGTGAGACGCTTTGATGTGACCATCTGCTTGAGGGCCAAGTCTGCTATGAAACATACATTCCTCAACCCTGACTGTCTTGCGCTACTTTCTAATTCCATCCATTCTGACTCTCTCAAGCTGTTGTACTGTTGCACACTCATCTGTGTGAGCTACGGTCAGATATTGGGCAACTGTAAACATCAAGATATCAAAGCCAACCCTTCCATATATAGTTAAACACCACAAATCAAGTCTCCAGCACGTTCCAGACTTTGACATCCACGCAACATTAAAGAACCCACCGTGAGGGTACGGCCTGCTGGGTCAGGATTGGTGCATTGTCTTGGAGACAGTGTGAGTGTCCCACCACATTAATACTGAGAATTTTACAGTCCAGTGGTTTATGGATGGAATCTCTTATGGGGTCGTTTCAAATGTGGAAACATTTTCAATCAAATATAATGTTTTTCTGGTAGAATAGGATAAATTAACCTTTACAGCGTGACTACACTGAACGAAACTTCCAACCATGTGTTTATCTGCACAGCAGATAGACTGCAGCAATGTGTTTGACACAGGGTTTGACCCAGTTATGATTATACATTTCACAACTGAACATTTGTCTATGTGTAAAGAAGATAAGTTGCATTAGATTAATCACAAAAAGCCTACACTTTGACAGTAGTTTATTGATCATAGTCTTTTCACTGTCTTAACCATATTTGTAGTGGCAGATCAGAGGAGTGAAGTTACAGTACCAGCCCTAACCCAGGAAGCCACAGAGAGTGTGTCATACGTGTGTGGGAGTGTATGTTGCGGCTGGTGTAGACTGATGAAGAGGCCAGGAATGTGACCCTGCACAAACACAGCAACTCCTGAAAGCTGTATAACGGCAAAGAAATGTGGAGTAAGGCAAACCCCATCTGAAAGCAGGAAGAGTGAGCAGAAACATCACTCACTGGCGATTATTGACTTGACTCCAGGCTATTTGAGCTTTATTTGATATGTCAAAGCACCTTCTCAGATGAGAAAAATGTGCTCAGAAAACATGTTACTGCAGGGTATATAGAAGATATGTCCTCAAACAAATTAAAATAGGCATAGAAACATGTGTTTGAATTTGTGTTTGAAAAAAAAAAAGGAGGGGGGGCGACCAGGCTCACAGGCAATAAACGTAGGCACATACAATCTAGATGAACGTCTTTGCAAAATCACCAGATCTTGATGCAGATGTTGGGGAATATGTTTGTTGTGTGAGTAAATGATGTGGGGATTGTGCCAATGTGTTTTCATACCAAACACAAAGCTTTTGCTGGCAGACAGTCAGAATAGTTCTGACACAAGGGGAAAACCCAACATAATTACATGGCTTTCACATTTCCATTCTGTATGATTGTTTATTTTGCTGAAATTTGAAGGTCCAGGCATGGAGTTTATTTTCTTCTTTAGATAGAGGTGGCCGACTGTCTCTCTGTATTTCACATTGCTAAACTAATCACATGCTGGTCCTACCTCTATATTTAGCACACTGTGATAGTACAAAACAGTACCGATTACGATATTTTATTGGGTTAAAGAGGAGAGGCAGAATGACATGCCCTGTTCAGTGGTCAAAGTTAGTGATTTTTTTATTATTTTTTTTTTATAGAAAAAAGTACAAAGAAAGACACCCTGGGCTCTCAAAAAAGGTCCAGACTCAGGGCAGGGGAAATTACAGAACAAAACCACAGCCACATTACCAGTATGGTCCGCTCTAATTACCAGTAAGACAAATGTCACTGGCGTTCCAAGGAGAGATAAATGATACCAAGAAAGAGAGTATAGCACAAACAAATAGAGGAACCAAACAGAAACATGTATAAAAGTAAGCGTTGTGTAGCTGTAACAGCTTGTTATAGCTACTGAGCTGTCATAGATCAAGAAGGAGCAGCATCATTATACCTATCTATCTATCTATCTATCTATCTATCTATCTATCTATCTATCTATCTATCTATCTATCTATCTATCTATCTATCTATCTATCTATCTATCAATCAATCAATCAATCAATCAATCAATCAATCAATCAATCATCCTTTCAACCAGCTGTTGCTCTAGTTGGACAACCCACTTTCTTCCATTCACCACTTTAGCCATGATCACCTGGCCTTCTCTAAACTATACGTCAGTACATCCTGCTAGATATCTAGACTGTTTATGGTGTTTCATGTGGTCTAGATGTTCCATTTAATAGTGGGCTTTCTTCAGTAAGCTTCTTACATATCTATATCAGCCTTTTCTCTCAACATTTAATTGTCTCTCCTCATCTAAATTCCTCCTAGAGGAATTAAATGCCACATAAAGGGTAATTTTTTTTTTTTTTTAACTCAACAGAGAATATTGCCTTGATTTTATATAAACCCTAGCCTAATTTACTCTTTTCTCCTTTACAGTGTCCTTAATTTACATGGATTTAAACTTCTTGGTTAAGAGGAAAAGCTGACCGAACTAAACAAGCTGCTCAGGTAGATACACACTGGCCAATGTGGAATATTCTCTGTTATATAAAGTAGACCTTTGTCCATGTCTGTTTATTTTTTCTGTGTCTACTAAAACCAGGGGATTTCCATTCATTTGTTGTGGCAACAATAAAGTCAACCAAGTTTTCTTGTAGATCACACGGATCATATTATCTTAGACGCTTAGACAATGACCGATTGATTCCAAATCATGTAAAGTTGTTGCATGACTGTCATCAGACAGTAGGCACAATCATTTGAATCATTACTGTTTTTTTCCAGCCCTCAGTTGCTCTGTTTGGGGTTTATGCTTATTAATGCAGCATCACAAGAGCTCCATAACAACACACATGATAGGTTGTTAGTTTTAAAGCAGCAGCATGTGAACACATCGTCTTTGTGCTCAAGAAAGCTGTGACACACTCCGCTGACCAAAGGTGCACGCTCAACACCACAGGGAGATCTTCAACTGTTCTGTGATGGACTGCGAACCATGGAAACATCTCGCTGGTGTGCTTCCATTGTCACAGAGATAGTAAAATTAACCATGAATGAGCTGTCTGTCTTTCCTGGCGGCGCAGCAGGAGCCTTTAGGGCATTGTGTGTGATGTAACACTGTCACAAATGTGTCATTCCCAGGGGCTTAAATAGCGATAGATACAGAGGGGGCTTTGAAGTGCCACAAAACTGGGCTTTGTGCTCCACTGAGTTCCTCCTATCACCGCCAAACCTCATCGTCCCCCGATCCCGGGTTCCATCAAATAGAACCAGACATGGAAGTTACATAACTTGCTTGCTGGAGGTCAGATTGATTCAAATGAAGAAAATGACCAAGAATGCAAGACCCTCCTCGTTTATATAAAACACTTTGCAACCTTTAGTGTCCTGAAAAAATAATAATAGTAAAAAATAAATGTAAGGGAGCTCTTACAACATTTATTTGACCACACAGGTTAATCATACTGACATCATGTGACATTTTTCCAGAAATGTTTACGGCAAATATTTGTAATTAATGGGAGATGCAAAGCGTGTCAGAGGGACTGTGGACTCCCACCAGGCTGTGAGACAGTAGGAGACAAAGCAAAACCCTTGTCTCCATGTCAAACCACCTCTCTGGTATTGTTTACAAGTGGCCTGACAACACAGAGGACTATTTAATGAATGCTCCTCCCCAGCCGGATGTCAAAAGTGGGTCTATGCACCAATGCTTTGTTGATGACCCTTTGCAGTACCGGGAAGACTCCTGACAGAGGGGTCAGAGCCAAAATGGAGGGAGCAGCTACGGCAGATCGAGTTTCACACACAGCATGTCATGACTGTTATTCCTGTTTTCCTGTTAAAACTTGATAATTGTGGTCTAGATTTGAACAAATGCAAAAAGTGTTTACCTGTTTTAGAAATAACGGAACAGTGAAAGTTTAATGAGTACAGGTAAAAACATTTGCTGTATCAGACACGACAAGAGCCAGTCTGGCTCTTATCATCAAAGGCGACTGGAGTTATGGCTTTAAGAGTCGCGCCTCTTATCTACATTTGCATCCAGAGTCTCACTCAACAAGAGCCCGTCTTTCTCCAACTACTCACTATTTTGAACACTGGGCCAGCAGTGGCCATTAATCACAAATTTCACAGGAGAATTTCTTCATGTGACACAGATTCAGATAGAACACATGAGCCACTGATAAATTCTTCAATATATATATATATATATATATATATATATATAT
>BJFM01003835.1:4760-23305 GCA_016586285.1 Arothron firmamentum | reverse complement strand
TGTGTGTGTGTGTGTGTGTGTGTGTGTGTACAGTATGTACAGTATATATGTATAGCCAAATGTCTCTTGAGAAAGAAAGAAAGAAAAAAAACAGAAAGAACTTACCAGCCTTTTCTTTCTCAGGAATAGCAGAGATGCTCTGGGAAAAAAAGAAAAATTATATCATTAATAAAGATGTAAAATTGAGCAACAAAGAGCAGAAAATTAAAGAAGGTTTGATTTTAAAAAAAAATAGCAGCTTTTGTTAAAATTCTGCTATTAACAAATATGTGTTTTGTGTTAGAACATTGAGTTGCATTACAACTTAATTTACACCAGTAAGAATTAGTAACAGAAGGATTCATGGAACAGAAGAGGATAAAGGGGCTCCATGTTTTGTCAGCTATCATGGGGCTCTTATATCTTCTGTTCCACCAAGAGAAGCTTGACACGGTCTCATGAGACAACACAATGCCGGCTCTCATAGAGTTTGTTTTTGAGAAAGTGTTGGCTGAATATGGTTTTTTGTTGTTGTTTTTTTTTTTAGAATTTCACTTCTCGGAACTTTACTTTTCTGAAAAGATGTACTGTGGGCAGCTGCTTGTATTATCTATTACCCACTTGTATTAACCACTCGCATCTGCTGATCTCTTTAAATGTGAAGATCGCGCAGGCAAAAAAACAGCATTTCGTGACTTCGTGGGCCACGTTTCAAAAACAAAGTAGATAAAATCCCCTTGGTATCAGAATTTATTGCTGACTGACGACCTTTAGAAACAACCGGGAGAAACAGAAGACAACGACTCCTACCTCCTCCGTCACTAATTTAACAGTACAAACATGAGCAAAGAAGGGCTGCATCAAAGATAAATTTATCCTCTGTGCTGTTTCAGCTGTTGGAATACATTCGTTCTGCTTTTTCAGCCAAAACAATGTTCCTGTCTGCATTCCCATGTGTGCAAAACACTGTGGAGTATTGTCTGATCTAGCCGGTTCAATGCTTTCAACTTCATATTAATTCCAGGTATTTCTTCCTTTTTGTTTGCTTTTCCTTCCTTCCTTCCTTCCTTCCTTCCTTCCTTCCTTCCTTCCTTCCTTCCTTCCTTTCATTCTTCTTTCCTTCCTTCCTTCCTCTTTCTTTTATCTATGGCAACATCAGTGTTGCTGCAATGTCTTGCTGTAGTAAACAACTGCAACAACTGCAATACTTTGAATTCAATTAACACCACAGTTGATATTCACTCAAAAGACTCTAATTTACGAGCTTTATTTTTTGCCTATATTCACAAGTTTAGATTTTTCGTACACAGAATGAAATCATATAATTCCATGCATGTGATAAATGAAAAAAGAAAAATCCACAACCAGTAGTTGGAAGAGAATGAAATGGTCAGTATGGGAGGTCTGTATAGCTTAAACATTTCAGTTGACCAGTATGTGCCTTTCCTATTGTGTAAACACAACACCACGGGTTTCTCTCCATGACCCATGAAGCCATCTGGCTTAACCTTCTCTGGAATAGATGAGTAATTGTGAGTATGACCAAAGAGAGAGAAAAATGTGAAGGAATGGGTACTAGTGAGTACCACACAGACATCAGCTGCCTCATTTACTGCTGCTTATTTACTGGAAGGGGGATGTGTGGGGGCTACGGTATTTGAAGTGGTTGCATGTATGTTTGCACGATTAAGCAGTGATTAGATTTAGTTATCATTTATCAATCACTGCAGGAAAGTTAGTTGTTTGTAGACTGCTCTTAAGAGGCTAGTGTAAAATACTTTTATCCAGTCCTCCTTCCTGACAAATCACCATTTCATCTAGCATTTCATGAAATATTTCTCATGTCATAGTCAATATGCAAGATATTAAGTGTTTATCTTGGAAAAATAGGTTTTCTCCTTATTTAATCCCATAAATAAAGCAAGAATGACCTGAAAAGGTAAAAAAAAAAAAAAAAAAGGCCAGCTGGAGATTGATAATAACAAAATATTAATAGTAATTCCACGCTGTGTGTGCAGATGAGAAAAAAAAAAAAAAAAAGAATCCCTTATGCATGCTTAGTGCAAGATGTTTAAAGCTACTGGTATGTGAGTCTTGCACAACAAATCTGAGCAGTCCCCCATGCCCCATTCCCAACCCCCTCCTCCACTGCATCTGCAGTATGTGTGTAGGTCTGTGTGTGACCACCCATGGTCTGTGCTGGCCAGGGATTAAGAGGCTCAAGCAAACCCAAAACTTTTCCCTACCACTTAACGCAAATAGCTAAATTGGTGCAAATGGCTTATGGTCAGGTAAGCCAGTGGCCCCGGTGCAAACTGTACCATGTGAAGCAAAGGAACTTTAGAGACTACATAGGTGCACATGAAGCTTCTTTATTCATGCTAACATATGTTATTAAAGGTAATAAAAGCAGAATCTCATTATTGCATGTTCTGCTAAACATGCCCAAATGAATTAATACTGACCTGCTGTCCTCACACCCAGCTGACCCCTGCAAGGTTTTATTTAGACAATTCTTGAATAAGAAATGAATCATTGCACTCACTGTAAGATAGAGATCAAAGTGTGATTTCTCATTAAAGGTGTAATTCCTCAAGTTATGTTAAAGTCAGTCAGGTTTTGGTTACAGATAGGGTTTTGATATTAGACATTTTACACAACAAATGGAAGGCTATGCTTTCTTCTCTGTGGCAGTGTGGACCTGTGTGATTGTGTGTGTCCACGTCTGCTCTCTCCAGGAATTTTTTAAATATAACCTGGATCTTGTTTCTGTTTGGTTTTTTTAATGGTGTGAATGCTCTCTTTTTTGGCCTGCGCTTACACAAGAATTTATTTTCCACGCTCTGGTGACCCCTGAGTGCACGTGCGAAGATAAACGTGGGAAACAATTTAATTTTTGCTCCCTCTGAGGAAAAGTCAGCCAACCCTAACCCCCATGTGTTCCAACTGCATCCCCTTTTCGCATTTTAAGAGTTTCCATATGGTACATTTTAAGTGTGTCGACAGGAAGTGATGCGATAAAGTAGTTTAATGATGCATTGGAACATTTCCTGCAAAAGATGTGTATTAGTATCCAGATGTTAACATGAACTGTGACTTCAAAGTAACACAATAGCCAATGAAAGCTGGCAATGTCTTGTATGGTGCAAAAATAACTGAACAACAAGATTTAACATGAAATAACTCACTCGTTTAGTTGTGTGGGGAGGTTAATGATTTTACCATACTCTCAGTGCACCCTCACACATACGTACCACCTATAAGGGCCTCATACCGTCACTCAGTCACAGATCGTGAAATGAGTTCTAGATGGAGTGACGTTGCCTGAAAGAGGGTGAGAGACGTGGATATGCACCCCACATTTGTTTACAAGAGAAAGCCAACAGGCTTCTGGTTTCAGGCAGAGTCTGTTAGGATTTAGAGTTGGGCCCCTGAAGCGTAAACTGTGAAATTTTTCCTGGTCTTTGGAATCCATCACTGATCTTTCAACCCCCCCCAGCACAGTCAAACGACAGAGAGCATAAAATAATTAATAATAAATAACAATAAAAAAGGGAGCATATAGGGATGCATTGCATGTTGAGCTACATGAATACCAGTACAGACAAGTGGCAACCCTCTGAGGAAGGTTAGACGTAAACTGGTTTGCAGATATATTCAAGAGTAGATGCACTGCACAGCACAGTCAGACATAATACAGTTTGTTTTTAGACATTTGTTTTATTGCATTATTTATTATTTATTTTATTTTACACCCAGTCCAAACTCAGACGCCAAACTCAGACACCCAGTCATCAATCTGTTACCTGCTGCCTTTCCACATGAGGTTAAATTTGTATGTTATGGAGCAGCGTTAATAGGGGTAAGCCTTATGATCCCAAAAGCACTAACTACGCAAACCCTGGGATTACGGCTGATATTTTTAAGAGAGAATGGAGAGTGGGCTAACAATACACAGGGATTACAGTGTCCAGCGTAAGACTCCAGTGCAGTCCGATGGCAGACAGACAGCTTACTGACTTACCAGAAGAAGCAAAAGCCACAGCTTCACAGAGACAATAAAAAGCAGTGTAGGGTTTCCCTTTGGGGAGACTGTATTCACCAAGACAACAGAACATTAACTGCTTGATTATTACTTTACAAAATAGCTGATTTAGATTGGGACTGCCATTTAAAAAATGATGTCATCAGGAGACAGAGAATTTTCTCTAATGACCTGAGGATAACACTGCTCAGATCCCTTTTGAGAACATTTTCTGTATGGAAGAATGGGACACGTGAAGAATTTGGATCAATTTAATACACAAAACATTGTTACTTTATCAAGTAAAAAGAAAGGTTTGACAAATGTTTCTCTAATGTAGCATATCCTTCTGTTCTGTTCCTGGAGTGCTTTATTCAATGGTTATAACCTTGATTCAACAGGAAAAACAAGATTTCCTTTGGGGTGGGGGGGTTGAGGAGTTCATTTTCCACATCCTGCTCCACTAACACTAGCCATCTTTTTTTTTACCCTCACTCTTCTTTTCTAAACCACAACAAGTTTGTGTTTGTCTCCTTGATACAGCTGTGACTGACCTTGGGGACAAGGACATGACCAAGAGCCTCTCATTTTCCCAGACTGAACCGCAGGTTATTAAGGATTACTAAATTGATTAAGTCAAATATGTGGGTGGAATTTAGGTAAATACTATTAGTGGTTTTATGCACTGGCCAAGGATGAGGAAGAAAAGAAGGAATCACTGTAGGGATAAATAAAAGGCAGTGAAAGTAGGAAAAGTGAGGGCAACTTGGGGAAGGTGTGGTTAAGATAAAGGATGTTTGGGGAGGTTTTAAGGCTGCCAAACCGGAACACGGAGGAAGGACAGAGCTGAGATCTGCTGGTGACCTTAGCACGCAAGCTACAGCACTTCTATTGTCCACCAGTCCAAAGACAGATAAAGAGCTAAGTATGTACGAGTAACTGACAAGCAATCTTTCTGCCATTCCAAAATTAAAATGTCTTGTCATAAATCATCTTTACTCCCCAAAACAAGTCAGCTACTGTCAGTACAGTCATTTTGAATGGTTATACTCCTGACATAACCATGTTCGGATATTTCATGGTTTCACCATGAATCTTTGCGCTTTGTTACTGTATATTATAGAGTCACATAGAAGGAGATAATCAAGACAAATCAACAAAAATAGATTATGTATGCGACTGATTGAGCTCAGACAAACTCATTTAAACTCAGCCAGCAGATCCTCCAAAGGCAGACCAGCATGGCTGGCGCAGTTGGAAGTAATAAACTAGAGCTCCCCCATTGAGAGGCCTTCTCAGCAATGTCTGCTTTCTCCCACGCGACCACTCTTCTGCCTTACCACCCAAAAAGGAACTAGAGTGTGGTCCTCCTGAGCACGTCGCGCAAAAACACTGAGATCAGTGATTGTGAGGACAGGAAGCCAGCCAGCATCCTGGACTGCAACCACAGCAAAGGAGGCCAGGAGCCCTGGATAAAGTGACTGGAAGTTACAGCCATAACATCATAGATGTGTCCTCACACAAGGTCTTCATTATATGGAATGAGCTCAACCTGGATGCCTGATAAGGGGATTGTAGTAGTTTTGTAGGTCAGTTACATTATACTACAATGTGCATACTTTACATCTATTTACTTTCTTAGCAACAACAATAGTGATAATAAACCTCTGCTTTTAAGATGCAATATAATACATTAAGAGGGGAAAAACCCCAGGCATTTACCAAGTGTGTGGTACATGATGGGTTGTTTCTTCACCTAAAATAGATTCTGGCTTGAAAATTAGGATAAGGTGCTTTATTTTTGAGGTTCAGATTTGTAATCCTTGGGACAAAGGGAGTATAAAGGAAGAGGATTAATGTATATGTAATGCATGATACTTCAACATCACTACCTCAAATCGACACAGGGTATTTGGAGACGCTGTGATGGTGCCAAAGATTCTAAGCACGTCTCAAATTTGACGGGATATGATGACTGGTTCTGCTTTTCTCGTATGGAGGGAAAAGTAGCTTTTTCTTTTCTTAGTGACTCTCTCTGTCTCTCTCACACACACACACACACACACACACACACACACACACACACACACACACACACACACACACACACACACACACACACACACACACACACACACACACACACATGCTTTGTCTGGCTTTTGCTCAGTCTTTATAACAAATAATGACAAACCATCAAAGTAGATAAAAGTATCTGTTTTTGGGGCACTGCTGCCATGGCGACACAATACAGACCCAAACAATAGGTCAAAGGTTGCCCTGTTAAGACATGTTTAGAGGGACAGGATGAGGGTTGGTACAGGACAGCGCCTTACCTGTCACCATATACATGAAATGGAAAACACCCCCTTGCAAAATGTAACAGTTTGCAAAGGTCTGTGCCTTTTTTAGCAGGGTTTTTTGAGACGGTTCAGAGGGTGTCCTTTTTTCTGGGACATAGAAATTGTGTTGTTTCTGACTGTGACATTTACAAGACGGTGGTCAGGGGTCAGCAGCCTTCACGCACCTCTGTGGCTTGGCATACCCTCTGCAGCCAAAGGGCTCTAAAAATAGACTCACATAAGAAGTTGCATCCAATACAATAACACATACAAACTTCTATTACTTAAAATAATTACAAAATTCAAGTAAATCTTTAAGTTGTATGAAAATATTGAGATTTAAGGGGCAAGTAATCAGTCAAGAAATTTAGCAGATCTGTAATTCACAATAAGTCATAGCCAAATCATCACATAGTAAAAGCATTCATATTATACTGTCCACCTAAAGCTCTAAGCCATCTGCCTTAAGACAATAATGCAGGCCAAATGTGAGCTCAAGACACCCGCTATGCTTGGCAAGTAATGGAGACCTGCCAACAAAAACACTCTGAGCAAAGAATAGTAGTTCTCATGAGAAAAAAACCACCTGCTGTGGCCCAACATCCGTTAGATGTTCGCTCCACATTCGATGCAGAAATAACAGCCACCTGCTAAAGACCAATAATAAACAACAGCTAAACCAGTGAGGAATCATGCATTTTACTAGTTGGAACCCAACACCTTATTCATAATAATGAAAGATAAGTAGTGTCTATTCATTGGTAACGTGCAGTTCTTCTCTGCAGCTAGCACTGTCAGAAAACTCATCGCACATCTGCTTGGTACAATAACTCAAAAGTGTTACTGTGCATGTTGGAAAGTGTTAGTAAGAGAGCTGGAAAAACACCAGTTGTCTGTTACATTATCTAGAGCATAGTGGAAGGAATGCAAATACATGATACACAGTGGGATTTAAACAAATACCATCCTCACAAACGCCTGTTGATCTCTGTTGACTTTGGATCTTCCAAGGCTAGACAAGACACTCTCGCTCATTTAACGTTTATAGCTCAGCCAGTTTAACAGTTATTCCTTTCATTTACCGATCAGGAACCAACTATGAAGCTTTCAATTTTTGGATTATTAAAACTAGTGACAGTTTCTACTTTTCCTGCTCACATTTCTGCTTTTTTTTTTTTTACATATTTGATGGTCAATGGAAAATAATTTATTTATTTGTTTTTTTTAAAAAGTATAATTTAAAGCAATAGCTCAAATGAATCAATTAATATTTCACCACATTTGATATTACAAGCGACACAACAAAACCGCACTGATGTCCGTGCCTTTGCTGCTGCAAATTTATGTCTAATACACAATCAATTGCATTTTTTATGCAGAAAATGTTCTTAATGATCATGAGTGTATACAATAATATACTTTGTCTGCATAACGAGAGTGACCTTTCCATTCCTTCCACAATCCCTATACTGTTGACACGTAGGGTGTCATGGAAATGATTTTAGACAGGTCCTTCTTTCATACAGGTGCTCAGGTTTCCCTTGTGGGTGGCTGAATGTCTCGGGCTTGTGGGGCCTTGTGTTTGGCTCTGTCTCTGCCAGAAATGGCCAGTATTTAGTGGGCTTGGGGCTCTTAGCATCATGGCGTTCTAGTGGTTAGCACAATTAGCTCACAGCACAAAGGTGATGTTTTGATCACCAGCTACAACAGCACTCTGTTGTTGGCATGCTAACACGCTCTTTCCATGACTGTGTGGGTTCCATCTGGGTCCCTCTAGTTTTCCCCATCATTGAAAGCACACAGATTAGGTTGGCTCACAGTGGTGGTGTTTGTTCTGTGCTGTCCTTGATTGTCTGGTGTGATTACATATTACTGCGGGGGCTCCTTCAATGGTCCCTTGCTGGGTATTGGCTGTCCTTGAGATGGTTGACTTTTAGCTCCGTCCTGTCTTATGGGGGTCATGGGATGTTCTCTCTTGCTTTTTGCCTGCGGCCTGGACCAGCATGTTTTGCAGTATCGCAACCTCAGTATGTATTACACCAAGTTGGAGCAACAGACATATCCTCACACTTACATGCACACACAGCATATTCATATACATATACACTCACTCAGGGAGACACTCTTAGTTTGTGTATTGCAGGTTTATTGTCTGGCTTGTTATGCAAATACCAACTAACTGTATTCTGTCCGTCTATTATGTATTCTGCTTATTATTTGTGCAAAAGATAAATCCCATAAATAAGACATTTCATTGTAATTTTCCTTCAAATTCAATTATTGTCTTGACTCTGTAATTCATTAAATTATTCATTTATGTAAGAAAACAGCATTTGAAGATGATATTGTTTCATTGGAAGGTCCCTTGCCACAAATTTACAACATAATAAATAATAACAAAAAAATTACATGAAATTATTAAATTTTGCAAATTTCTAGAGTAGAATAATACCTCTTAATATAGCATACGTGACTAAATATGTAGTCGTAACACTAAAGCCTTTATTTGCAGAAGTATTTTTGTTTTACTGTAATAGTAAGTAATAGTAAATTTCCACAAATTTAAATGTAGTTAAAGTTGTAATAACCTGAGTATGACCTTACATATGTCTTGTGTTTTGTCATTTAGAGAGTTTTTGTTGTTAAAATTAAGAGGATTAAGTGGATGTAATACCTTAAGTCTGAAAGGATTCAATAGTCAGCTACTATATCAAGGAATCCTCTTCATGAAGTGCTCATCTCTTATGTCTCAATCAGTAACACCACAGGCTTGCTATTGTGAGCCACCCCTTTGCCACCATGGAAGGACTGTTTACCCAACCACACAGAGTTTCCTTGGATTATCACAAGAACGGAACTTATAGAAGCTGCATATAGTAATCTATTTCACCAGTATGCTTTCTGTTCTCTTTAAATATCACATATTTAAAGCAATATCGCCAATAAACAATCATTACCTCTTAATAATCTAACAGATTTAAAATTAAAGCACTCTGCCATTTCTATTAATTTGGTTGTGTTGCAGTTCTCTTTCACATTTATTTCAAACAGTAATTTGTAAATGCTCAAATGCTCAGTCTGCTGGATGACAGCCTTATTTACCCTGACCTTGTTACCAGGGCAATACCGTAGGAAAACTGAAAAAGTCATTAAGTGAGCATGGGGGCTCGAAGACACACGTCTCAGTTGAAGCATGTCCTCCCTTTTGTGGTTCCTGCCCTGGCTTTTCACCCCGAGACCCCTCTTCTGACCCTTTTGTTGGAGAGAAATTGTCTAGATTTTTAGAACCAGCTAATTGTAGAGTTTTAACAACGCGTTGGTTAAGCCCCAAGTGCCCCGAGACATTCCAACAGCTGGAAGATTCATATGTGCTTCTTGCAGGTACAATGCACAAGATATAATTTTGGTTTATGCATTCAGAAACAATGTTTAAAACTAGCACTATAAACAACTGTGTTCATAGTTTAAACTATACCATACATATATAGTTTGGAGGCTGATATTGGGAGAAGGGAAAGCACCTTCTGTCTGACTTGATAACTGACTTGCCATTTGTTGACTTACCCCACATTTAGGCTTTGCTCCAAAGACAGATGAAGGTCCTGAGGTGGATATTGTGTAAATGTGTGGATGCTGATGGTTTGGTGTCACAGCTGCTGAATTAAACTCCTGCAGAGGACATATACGAAAGCTATAATGCTGCCATTACATTTATGCTTCAGGTTTTCCACAATTCAGTATTTACAGTCACTGCCATCTTTCATATTGACAATGTGGCTACATTTTAGGTTCAGAAAAATGAAATAAAGGACAAAGCACTGAGAAGTTTTTTTTCCCCTAGCCAAAGCTATGATAAAATATTTTAATGGTACTGGAAACGTAACTAAATATTACTTATTGAGAGAACATGCAGGCGCGTACCTGAAGTTGTGGACAGTGAAGGGTTGGACTGCTGTCCATGGATGAGGTGGCACTCAGGGCATCCTGAATTTCTTGGTCCAACTGGTCCAGTTTCATCAACAGCAACACCATTGAGTCCAGACGGGCATGCTCATGCTAAATCCAGGAAAAATCAGGTGTTCAGTATAAATGCACTGACCACTACTACTACTACTACTTCTACTGCTACTACTGCTACTATAAATAACAATAAACATAAGAATAATAATACATGCAAATTTAACAAGTACACTACTTTCACATATTTTTTCCCCACACCTATTCTGTCATTTCTACATTTAAAATGGTGAGTTTCAAACTTTTTTTAAGCAAGCAACCTCAAAACTTATCCTTTTCTGTTAACGCTCTTATTTGAATACGTCGCCCTCATGTGGTGAAACTTGAGCAAGATAATGTAAGTGTCACACTCATCCTGTACCTGCCAGTGTATATGTTAATATCAGATAATGCAATTCAACATTGATGAATGACATAGATTCCATTGGTTGAATTCAACATTCTTTTATGAGGTATTTTCGATTTTGTGTGTATTATTCCCCACTGCCTCAGTATTGTTCCTTTTTAGTCTGGGTGTGGCACCATGTCTAAGCTTCTCTGCTGAAAGGAACCCGAACAAATTAAATTATGCAGCTGGTGCATTAGCCCAAAAAAACAAAAACAACAAAAAAACTGTGAAAACCCTGAAAAACCTGTTAACTTTATGAGAGATGAGAGTGAGCTCATTAGATACAATGACTGTAAAGTTGTGTTTGTGAGACAGGCATCAAAAGATCTGTTTTGTATCATATGAGAGGGAAAATGCTTTTTAGAATTAAGTAAGTTTAGGTGATAGTAATTTAGGCTAGCAAATTATATGATGTGTTATAAGGTGCATGTGTGTCTGTGTCTGTGTCTGTGTTTGTGGGCATGTGCGCGCGCGCGCGTGCGTGCGTGCGTGCGTGTGCGTGTGCGTGTGCGTGTGCGTGTGCGTGTGCGTGTGTGTGTGTGTGTGTGTGTGTGTGTGTGTGTGTGTCCACAACAGACATGTGGATCCCAGATGGGAGAGATTCTACATCTTAACAAATAGGCCACGCCTCAAACCCTCTGTGCTTTGTGAAAAATGTTTTGTGACCGAATTAAATGAAGAGAGAGAGATGAAGAATTAGATCAATTCTTTTTAAATTATGTTTTTTCACCATTATGTTAGCCTGTCAAAATCATTCGCTCAGAAAGCAAATATATGTTGATGGTCATGCCTCTTATGGAAATGCGGCACACACTGATGCATTTACAAACATTCCAAGCTCATGGCAGCTCATGCTGCAGTGCTCCATCCTTTAGGCAAAGTATCACAATGATGACATTGTATGGTGATAAAACAATGGCATCTTCACAGCGCTTCTCTTAATGAACAAAAGAATATGTCCCAGAATGGGGAAAAACAACAACAACAACGACAACAACAACAACAACAACAACCTCAAGAAGGTAAAATATAAAACAGGCCCAGAACAACTTCCGGCACCTCAGTGAGGCGAAGTTTTTGATGAGGCATTTTTGTGGTTTTGTGTTCTCAAAAGGGTCATTTTCTTTCTTTCCCATCCTTTTTTAGGTTTCCATCGCATTCCTCTCAACTTCCTGTTTTGTTTTGTTTTTTCTGAGAAGGGAGATGGTTCCCACACTGTTTCAACTCTACTTCCCCTTTCTCCGCTCCTGTCTGCCAAACTGTTGCTTTTCTTGCTGGATAAATGCAGTGTCCAGACTGCACTGAGATACAGTAAATACAGATATACTCAGTTCAACGTGGCTGTTTGGGATATAAAGGCAGAAAGAGAAACAGTTTATGACTTCGCCAGGTTGTCTGTTTCAAGACAAACAGCAGTGGTTAGTCTGACCTAGAAAAGTCAGGACAAAACCTTGAACAAATGAACCAGTTAAATTATTAAAATAAATAAATCGTGACAAAAAAGTGCAGTATTTCAATATATTTTCTTAAGCTGTGAGGCTGACTATCTAAGTCCTAACACTGAATGAATTGTTATTTTCAGAGCTCACCGTTTGCAGTAAAAAGGCCTCTAGAGCTTCTATGCAAACATGAAAATGTATGTCAGCTATTTGTAAATCTGTACGATCAATAACCGGAAAGCTTTACAGGGACACATTCGTCTGCTGAGAACATACACTTTGATCTGTTTATTTAATGCTCATAAACAGAAAGCGATGGCTCAAGTGATTGCTTAACTTAATGGCAAATATGTATGTTTGCTAACAGGCTGATTTTTAGTGTTCCCTATAAGCGCAAATGGGGGCCTCCTACCCACCGTTAGGAGGCCCCCGGGAAGACCCAGGACACGCTGGAGAGACTATGTCTCTCGGCTGGCCTGGGAACGCCTGGGGAGGAGCTGGAAGAAGTAGCTGGGGAGAGGGAAGTCTGGGCTTCCCTGCTGAGGCTGCTGCCCACACGACCCAACCCCGGATAAGCGGCGGCAAATGGATGGATGGATGTTTGGAAAAATTACCTTAATGGATATCATCTAAATGCATACGCATGCATACTTTGGTGTAAATAATGGATTCGCTGTCATTTAAAAAGTCATCATTTTAACTAACAGAGTATAAATATTGTTATGTCTTATGTTATCGCCTCCTTAAAAATATGCGCAAGCCTTTTTTGGCACTTCTTTGCGTCCAAATGAAACATTCTTCCCATCACTTTATAAATAATGCAACATACATTTGGGCTGGGATAGATTATTACATGCTTTCACTATGTTCATAATGTTTTCAAAATTTTCTGGAGCTTCCAGTCCTTCCTGTCTTCATATAGCCACCGTCCTCAACCTCAACCATCCTTTTTTTTGGACCTTGTTTTGCTGTGAGCAGTTAAAAAAGAGGAAAAAAAAACATTTCACAGATCCCCCACTCATCTTCAAAGCACGTGAGAGTGAAATCATTGTTTTCCACTTTGATTGCCATTTGTAGGCTCCGTTTGCCTATTAAGGAACAGGTCAGACTCTCGAGGAGCCGAACACAAAGTAAATTCAAAACAATACAAGTCATCATCTGAAGTTCTTTCGCGTTGAAACTAGCCTTACCTTTTTAGTACGAACTTTAACTGCATCACCCTCTTTGTGAGCTCTAGCTTGATCCCCCACTTTAGGGCCAGGTGACTTGCTGAAGTCACAAACAGATGCTTCTTGGTTACTATGGAGACACTGTGGCGAGAGCTCATTGCAGTCCTCAGGTTGTGGCAAGTTGTGGGAGAGTTTTTCAGTAGTTATGTAATTATCATCCATGTACAACTGCTGAACATCTGGGTTTGGGGTGAAGTTGGAGTCCTTACAGGCGTGTACCGGGGCGTCATGCAGCACACTGTGGCTAACTTCTGGGATGGTATCCAGTTTTAAGCAGCTATTTTCAAACTGCGGAGCTAGAATTTGATCTTCATGGCAAGCCGAAACATTGAACGCAGAGCGTCCACCCTCGTCGTCCCTTGCAGAGGTCACTGTATCCAAATATGTCTCCTTGGCACTTCTTAAACAACCTGTGTCCACCTTTTTTTTCGAACAATCATCAGATGATGCGTCTACTCCAAATCTAACTTCTGCTCCTTCCTCATTTTGTTTTGTTTTGCAGTCATAGCAACTCTGCTTACCTTCTTCATCATTCTGTATGTTGCATTCAAGTCCTACATTTTCAGTTTGAGGCTCCGGATTTAATCCATCCAGGTTTCTGGTGGAATCTGAGCTGCGGCTTTGCACTTCCTCGACTAAGGTTGTAACCGGTTCCATAGCTGTACTAGCCTGTGTCGTCTCATCACCATTTTCCATTGTGTTATCTGTCTGGCCTTGCTCACCAAATGGTGGAATTAGTGTTGCATCAGCTTGCTCAGAGGTGGAAATTTTTTCTCTCTCCGCATCTGGAAGGCCATTTGGAGATTCTATTCCAGCAGCAGAGGATTGGTTTAAAGTGATGTCAAAGGGTTCAGGAGGTCTTCTGTAACCCTCTGTGTGGTTTTCCATTGTTTCCTGCTGATCTGGATGCCTGCCAGACTGGTCACCAGCACATCCAGTCAGCAGAGGCTCATTGTTTGAACAGACAGAAATGTGTTGTTGCTCTTCGTGACTAACGTGTGAACATTTAAAGACGTTATCATCCTGGCCGATATTGTGGTCCTCTGTTGCAATTTCGTCTTCCCTGCTTGTAGTCCTCATCCTTACAATTTCACAAGTAACATCTCCAACACGTAGCCCACTGTTTTGGTTACAGTGAGGCCCTCCATGACTCCTTAAGTTAGTAGTTTGGAGATGCTCTGATTCAGAGGCCCCCTGGGGAATGTCAACATCCACCAAGTCATAAGGGCTGTGAGCTGACTCCTCCTCCAAATCCAGTGGAACGTTTACGTTGTTTTGCATAAGCTTAAACACTTTGGATTCATCGTTCGTAACAGCTGCTGTCACCTTAATGGTCTGTGAGAGCTCCTCTGCGGGTAGCTGGGGGCACCCTTCAGGCATGGAGGCACACCTTGTCCGCTGGCCTTGCTTGGGGGACCCTGCTCCCAGGCATGACCCCTCGACATCCACCCCATGACAGCAGACCAGGTCCAGATCATCGTAGCTGTACTGTGATCCCGAAGCATGGGTCACATGCTCCTCCCAGCTTCTTTTCCGTATGGCCACTGGCATGGTAGACAGCCTCTGTTATCCCATACAGATCTTTCTGTTGCCAAGTGAAAATAGAGGAAATGACCTGAGGTAAAATTCACAAACAGCCAAAGTTATTGGTAAGAAATATACTAGGTTAGTGGGCAAATGACAAGCAAGGTAAATATTTCAAAATTTAAAACAAACATCTTGAAGAAGTGAAGTGAAATTCCGCAGGGCCATAATCACACTATTTACGGTTTTCTCAAACAATTTTGCACTGGACACACATCAAGGTTATGTTTTAACTGGAGTCGCAAAAACACGTTTGCTCTACTTTGTTTTAGAAATTCACGAGTGCATAAAGGGGCATTAGTCATAAAAATGTTCAAACATTAAAGGAACGCTTCATTCCAAAGTTTGAACACAATTTGGATGAACTCAAGCTATACATATTCACATATACACATTCAACAAGTGGAGATGTAAATATTAAGGATAATTAAAGGATACTTTAATTATCTTAATTAACTTAAGGATAATCTTAATTAACTTAAGGATAATTAAAATTTAAAATAAATTATTTAAAATCTACTGTAATACTAAACACAAAATGCTTTCTGTTATGTTAAAAAAAATTAATGTTAATATGGTGTGTCTAAGGCTAGCACATCTGGTAGCTTCTTAAGTATTAAAAACATACATGCGTTACTTTATATATGTACAGCTTTTACCTTTAGTTTTCTCAGTAGAACAGCTTGACACTGCCAAGTGCCATATTACCCCAATAGCAGGAACCTTCATCTAGTTATTGCCGAATTATAGCAAGTTATTAAAAGAATATCCCAAGCAGTTGCTCCTCAGTACATCCCCTTTTACTGAAAAATGGACCTTTTTCAGATATTCCAAGATTGAGTAAGAGTTTCCTTCGTGTAGATTCTGCAGTGACTCTCCATTTTCCGCATAATCTTGTGCATACAATGAAAACACCAGATGTTAGTCCACCCAATGCTTTACAGATAAGTAAAGTTAGCTCTTCTATCATCAAAAGTAATGCATCCAAACTTAAGAATCCGGCTCTCTCCAAGTATGTTGACATGTAATTCAAATCTCTAAGAAGTCCTCAATCCTGATTCCTGTAAGCCATCCTCTGAAGCCGAGTCAGAATCAGCATCGGGAAACTGTCAAAAACACAGAAAAACCCCCAAAGCCACGCAAAAAGATCAGAAACAGAGAAAAGTCCATTGACAACTTCCATCTTGATCACATTAAGGTTTTTGCTGACGCTGAACGCCGCTGAGTCGGGGTGGTGGAAGAGGGGCTGGGTTTTCTTTCCCCCACTCCACCCCTGCTTTTCTCACTTCTATCCTTTTTCCTCACCAGGTCTCCTCCCCGCTGGTTTTGACAGCGAGTCTGTGTCATATCTCAGAAGACCCATTCCCCGTCTCACAAAGCAGCCAGCGCACTGTACACATGTGTTCATTACATCCTCCTCCACTGTACCTTCTCGCCTTACTGTTTGGACTTTTTTTTTTTCTCCAAACAAACCTCTTCTTTCTTCTCGTCACACTCTCTGCCTGCTGTGTCTCAGGTCAATAGCGGACAAAGCCAGACAAACCTGCCTTCAGCTGGTTTTGATTAGCAACAGACAGGCAGACTTGGGCCAAGAGAGGTTGCGCTACTGATGGAACAGTTCTTTCCAAAGTTATATCTACTTTAAATAAAGATAATCCACAAATTATAAAACAATTACAGCACAAAATGTACATTAACTTCTACTAAGATGAAAGGTATTTCACAGTACTGTAAATCTAATGCAAAGTAAACAACTGTCAGTAATTCATTTCTCCATGATCAAATCCCTAAAGGCTATTATCTTGCGCGGGAGCAAAATAACTTTGACAAATGAAGTACACAAGAACTACAGTGAAGATCCCTCCTTCTCGTCCTGTGATGCCATCCCATCTCTGGGAACACAGATGTTCATAGTCAAGAAGAACTTCAGCAAGACCTCTCAGCAGCATGTCACGTGCGCTGCGGTTGTGCTGCGTATAAAAACCTAGATCTTTTCAGTCGCGGTAGCCTCCACGTGGATAGCTGATGATTGAAGCTCTGCGACCAGCACAAAGCATGACTCAGCCTTTCCAGATTCAACGTGGGCTTTTAATTTAAAAAGCATTCCCCTGCCAATTCTTGACCAGCACAGCCCACAAACCCTAACAGGTCTACACAGTGTGATCTATCAGCAGCACCGTGCAAACATATCCCCAATCAATAACATATGTGAGATGCCGCACCAATAACAAATGTCTCTGGATGTGTATTTGTGTGTTAGCTGCAAAAATTATGAACCTGTAAAAACATGTAATTGTGTATCCATACCTTCATATTATCAGCACTGTCAGGTAGAGTGCTTGATAATGTAAACAAAACAGTATTGCTAACATAGTGATGTTTATCAGGTATGAGTATACTCAACTTTCCGAACCATAAAAGTATATACATTCTGATGACTGTGTAAATATTTGGTTATAATATTACACAGATTAGAAAAGGCAAAGTCAACCAGATAAATCTGATTCAAATGGCATAAGCATCTTTATGACAAATTCAACTTAAAGTGAGTAAATGTTTGAAAATATATTCGACTTTCCTTGCCTTATCACAGAAAACGTGACTATTTTCATAGGCATGGAGTATCATCGGTTGCATGATTAAAAAAAAAAAAAAAGGTCTGCAGACGTGGTTAAGAAAGACCTATTCATGATTCATTCTGAATCCCCTGCTGTTCAGCCTCTTGGCTGCTTGCGTGGAGCAACCAAGGCCCAGAGGAAGTAGCCTCACATTCCTCAACGATATAGTTTATTATTAAGGGGGAGAAAGAAATAGGCTAGTTTAAATCCTGGGCATTTAAAAGCACAGTATTTGTTCGTATTTGTAGAGCGTGCTTGGGGAAAAGTGTTCTCCTGTTCTCCATTTTGAGTTCCTGGAAACACAAAGGCTGCTTTGAGAGAATGTTTGCTCCGTTTTTACAACTCCTTTAAATCATCATTTAAATGTACTTGCCTGGCAGTTACCTAAAATTGCAATGATGTGATGTTGCTTTTACTTCCACAAGAAAAAACAAACAAACCAAAAATGTTTAAATTCATTTGTAGATCTAAAAATAATTCCACTGGACAACACAAAAATCCATACAATACTTTGTTATGTTTAACAACTCCTATAGGTTCCCGGCCATGTCACACAAAATTAAAATTTAAACCCTGATTGGATTTGTTTATATTTTCTTCAATTTGGAAAAAAAAAAAACCTTGTTTATCAATTGAACTTCTTAATTATCTAGGGATTTTATCATCTTTTACTTACGTGGGTTTACTGTAAATGCAAAGTCACTGTGGGAGAAACCAAGATGGGCTTGGCAACCAATCGTTGTTTACAGTGTGACCATTAACCATGGGAACAGGAAGTGCATATTATTAAAGCTAGATACTGCAATAACCCCCTGGACAAAATAATCTTTTTAATTTTCTTGTGTGTATTTGTGCATATTTAGTGTGTGTGTGTGTGTGTGTGTGTGTGTGTGTGTGTGTGTGTGTGTGTGTGTGTGTGTGTGTG
>BJFM01003831.1:35982-65608 GCA_016586285.1 Arothron firmamentum | reverse complement strand
CCCCACACACACACACACACACGGAGCATCCCAGAGGAATGCTGGAGGGGCTTATTGGAGGGATTTTGCTGTGCTGCAGTGTGCCTGTCAGATAAGAGAGGCGTCACTGGCCTGCCTGCCTGCCTGCCTGCCTGCCTGACTGCCTGGTGGCACACTGCTGAGTGCGTGCGGTAAATCCCCCCATCCTTCTCCTGCCGTCTTGAAGCTGTCACTCACATCACCTGCCTCCCTCTGCTGCCGCCGCTGATGCTCCCGTAGCTCTTGGGTGAAGCGGTGAAGGTGGAGGGAGCTTTTCCTCCTCACACCTCATCTGTCTGTCAAGCTTCCTGGACTGGGACAGACGAGCTCTAATGAGAGGGCCAGACCATCTTCATGCGCATTCATTGGATTGGCTCTTCCTTTATTCACTTTGTCCCTGTTTTCTCTTTGTTATCCTTTCTCCTTTTAGATCCTTCACTCTCCACCTTCCTATCCAGGGCTGTGTCTGCTGACTTTTATTTGCCTCCCTTTCATGCTCCTTTCTTCGTCCCCCTCCTTCCTCTGCCCTCCCGTCTTCTCCCCACCTGTAATCCTGCTTACTGCTGTTCTGCAGCTGCTCAGGATCACTCTTTGAAAAGCAAAGACAGAAAGCAGAGAAACGTAGGCACTGCTTCGGTGAAAGGTGTGTTTCATCAAGCTGTTTCAGAATCGGCTGCGCTAACTGCTGCTTTTATCTCCGGGTAAATGACTAATGGCAGCCATTTCTTTCTCCTTCCCCACTTTACAGCTGCTGTGCATCTGCACAGACCACAGCACACTCCTCCTGACAGAGTTTTCCATTTCGTCCAACTTTCCTTTTTTTTTGGTGGATGTTGCTGTTTTTTGCTATTTAACCAGCTGAACTCTTTTCTGTTGACTGAGGTAAAATCTATTAATTGCTGACTTTTTTTTTGACTGACTGATTTTGGGATAACAAGGTCTTTGCTGTGTTTACGACATACGCCTCGTCCTTTATTACACATTACAGTGCACAGCAGGCTCCATGTTGCAGCGCTCCGTCTTATTTATATGAGCCACTCTCTTTTCATATCCACCACACGCCCTTGGCCCACGCTGTCACCCTCCACCACAACCACCACCCTTTTTTTTTTTTTTTACTGACACCATCCCCCCCAACCCCAGCCTCCTGGCAGCTCCTCTGGGCAGGCTAATTGCCTCAGTCCCAGGAAAGGGGGGGGGGATCATGCCACATTTCTAATTTGGCTTTCCCTCCTCCAGATAAAAGCTACATCTCTATATATTTTCAACCCCCTCTCTCCAGGACCTCGATCTCCATTGATTTGCCCTCTTTTTTGCGCTTTTATTCAAAAATCTTCACAGTTGTATTTTTTACGTGAAAGGGGGGAGAGAGACAGAGACAGGGAGAGTTATTATGCCTTTGCTCACTATGGGGTTCACCTTCAAGAGAGGCTCCATCTTTATGAACTGCACCTGGGGACCACAATGGGTGTGTCGCAGTGTGTATGTGCACACGTGTGTCTCTATAAACCAAGCCTCCCATCCCGCTACCACGCAGGCAGATGGAGAACAAAGACATTCTGTTATTGATGGTATCACAAGAACTATCTTATAAGGTCTCCCAGCTTGTGATTTGGAGAATTTTCTGCAAACAGAAGACAAAAGAAAGAGGTGTGTGCAAAGTTTACCCTAATGTGTGAGCGTGTGAATTAATGAGACTGTCTGTGTGTCATTGAACGCATCATAAATCTAAAGCATGTGACTTTAATTGTTATGTGGTGTGCATGCGGTTGAAGTTAACAGTAGTCCTTCCAGAAATCATTTAACAGTGTTCGGAGGTGGAGCGACCACGTCTCGACAACTGCACCACGTGCACTACAGGTCAGAGATTGTGTGCGTAACACAAGTCCAGCATCGTGATTCCGTGTAGAAGAGCACGGGCCGCAGGCCTTATTGTGGTGAGTTGAGAGGGACGCTGGAGGAGAGCTCGCTGGAAAAGACATTTGACACGTGGAGAGCTGTTACCTAAGTTTGTCAGGGTGGAAAAGATTTCATGTCTGTTTTTCAGATTTTTTTTTTCTTTTTCTTTCAAGAAAAGACTTCCTCTTTCTGAAAAACAAGACACAGGTTGACTTATATACATTTTTCTTTTTGATGTACCTCTAGCAGATGCACAGCAAAGTTACATTTTGTGTTTACATTTCACAGATGTACCATCAGTGAAACATAATGGGCCCCAGTTGACTTTGTAGTCCGAGCCAGTGCTTGAGAGGCTTTAAAGAACAGAAGATTCAATCAGTTTGGGTGAACTGTATATACGTATGTTGTTATATATAACACACACTTCTACCAGAAATCTATAGTCAATGCAAGAAGTATCGTTCTTAGCAAGCTGTGACCAAGATGCATTTTAGACTTATGAGTGGAGAAATATGTTGCTATTACACCTGAAATGAACCCAAATCCGATAAGACTCGACCGCTGATCGAGGCAAAAAAGTGACTGTGCACTGTTTCTTCATGCATGGATTTGCATGGGATCATAGTCGCGTCCTAAAATACATGGTTGGAAGAGCCTTTCAGAGCGATGCAGGCTCAGTTCTAACTGACCTCGGTAGCAACACGAAGCCGTGTTTGGGTATTATCAGGATGTGGCTGATCCCTCATGATTTGCTTGTGATTGAATTTTCCTCCTAACTCTCACACCTTCTGTTGAGCTGAACTCAAGCAGAGTTAATTTACAGAGAGCCTCAGTATGTTTTTATTGGCAGGAGTGAAATGTTAGCAGAGCTCACAGCCTTTAATGTGACCACCGATTATAACGCTACAGAGCGTTGGCTGGTGTGCATATGTGGCTGGTTTGAGGGTAGCTTCAAACACAAAAGTCTTTCATTCTGCAGACCCCATATGCCTATATACTGCTAGCTGCATCCCTCATTAGCCGCAGCTATCCGTGCGCGCGTATGTGTGTGTGTGTGTGTTGCGTATATACAATATGTTTAATCCCACTTTTATTGTGAAATCTCATGTTGATTCAATGATGTTTCGCTTTTCCTGGTTGCATGTAACTTGTGCGTTTGATTGAGGAATTTAACGGCTAATGTGACTGATGACAGGCAGGAAAAACAGTCGGCAAGATGTGACATAGAAGGAAAATTAGAGGAGGAGATGCAGACATGAGACAGAAGGAAATGAAATACAACAGGAAGGGTCAGGACAAGACGTGCTGTAGCAGCAACGTAACATGTGAGCAATCACTCGAACAACCAGATGGTTGTTTCATCTCTTTTTTTAAAATTGTTTTAGCCTTCCCTCTAAAGTATTTCCTCCATTTTCACAACCCTCTTCCTCTCTTTTTTGACCATCATATCGATAAGTTCTTCCAATTGCTCCCCCCCCCCCCTTCTCGTAATATAAAGAATGATAGAAAGTGAAATGTACGTACAGAGTGAGGAGTGAGGAGAGGTTCACCACTGTTAACCATGGCCCAAAGAAAGCAACACTGATGAAATGTGCTGCAAATATAAAAGAAAGGAAGCAAAACCACCCTTGTGCTGATGTAAACAAGGCCAAAGGAGTCACCCACGAGCTGGGCTTGGGTGAGGATGACTCCGATGCTAAAGCTGCTGCTGAGACATTGTGGTGACGCGTGCCTCCGTGCGCAGCTTCTGTGCTGGTTCTGGAAGAACAGCGAGGTCAGCCTCCTGCTGGTCAGGTGACCCCTGCTGAAGAAAAGACTTTGACCGTGAGCCAGACTGAAGCAGCGGGGCGGGCCAGAACCAGAAACACATGCACTGGTCTCCAGGACTGTCAGACAGTTTGTTATGGGGATTGTTGGGATTACTGGGACTGAATGCCGTGGATGTGAGTACGAAACCTGAACCCCAATCCTGTCGTCAGTCTGACCCCACAGAGTCCTTCAATTTCCCACAATCAACTGGCATACGACGATCTTATATCAGATATGGTGGCAAGAAAATGGAGTGTAGCTTCTTCTTAGGTTAAAGAAACATTAATTTGTTAAAGTTTATTATAATCACAGCTATGATAGCCCACATTTAGAAGTATCCACAATAAAGGATTCAAGGATTCAAGGAGCTTTATTGTCATACTGGTACACGTTTGCACATGAGACAGTACGAAATATCACTCTCAAGGTCTCAGTTAGCCCAGTAGATCTAAACTATGTTGCTGTTTTCTCTAAACCCAAGTTAATGTAGAGAAATTCAAATTTATATTACTTTGTAACTGTTGAAACCTATTTATTAATTTGTCCATGTGTAAAAACATAATAAATAGTTAATTTGTCCATGTTTTGTATATTATTTTGTAGAATCTTGGTTGGATGTCTGGCTTTACTCTTAGTGCTCAGACCATCAAAGTTTTGAAATGTTTTTAATCTTTTGGCTCAGAGAAGGTTAATCCAGTTCAACTTTAATCAAACAGGAGGTTAAAGTGTCACAAAGTTTAATTGAAACCCAATTTCATAGCTGCTTTATCTTAAACTACCTCCAAACTCAGATCAGATGTAAACTGGTGAAACTCCGTCAGAGCCTTAATCCAGTACCACAACACCAACCAGCTGCTGGAACTTTGAAAAGAACCTTTATTGGGGAAAAAAAGCTGAAAAAGAAGAGCAGAGCAAGTGCGGAGAGCTGGAGCTGCCTCTCCTCCTCCTCCCCTCTGCTCTTCCTCTCATCCTGACATGAAATAGTCATTAGGAGAGCTGGTAAATCAGCCCAGCCGTCCTCCCACATTAGCTAATGTGCATCAGAGACGTCAGCCACGTGTTCATGTATACCATGGCTTCAAGCCCGGCTATACGTGTGTGCGTGTGTGTGCTTGTGTGTTTGCTGTTGTGCAAATGCGTGTCCGCGTTCCGATGTGCGCACGACAAGGTTTTCTGTTCCGCGGTCGACAAACGCTAAATAATAAAAGGCCAGAGAACAAGTGAAAGTGGAGGGAGAGACGAGGAAGACGTGCACGAGGAGGAGCAGATGTGGAGGTAAGAATAGCAGGAACAGAGAGGACAGGGAGCGTTTATTCAGGCCTGAGTCTCTGACCGCCGCTCTCAGCCCTGAAGGGTTCCTGTGCGAGCGGTGCCAAGCCGGGGAGATTCCAAACTGTTTCCCCAAGTTGGGCAGAGGAGAAACTTTAGACTCATCAGGGAAAAACGGCACAAACGCGGTTTAAACGTGGTGCAGAAACCAAAAAGTAAGAGGCTGAAAGCGTCACTGTGGTGGGAAAAACGCAGTTTTTGACACCGTCTTTGATGTCTCTGTCTCTGTCCTTGCTAAAGGACAGGGTGTATCTCCACAGATCCTTCAATACTCACAAAGGGCAACTAGTTCGTGAGGGGTTAATCATGTGACGTGTCAGCTGAACCGGCTCAGCCGTCACTATTATCACCTTATTTTGCCCCAACTGTGAAATGAGGCTGAACCGTACATTTATGTTCTTAAATGTACGATGACGCTGCGCCAACAGAACCTGTCGGCTCTCCGCCAGTGTAGCGAGTCATTGATTCACCCAGATTGGAGACAGCTGGAGACAGTCGCATTCAGGGGCCCCTTCTGTAACCCTATGCTGCACACACACACACACACACACACACACACACACACACACACACACACACACACACACACACACACACACACACACACACACACACACACACACACACCAAACACAGAAGCACACCTGGGTACAGTGAACTACCCGGAGGGCAGCTTTGACAAAGACATCTGTGGGGAATGAGGAGACAAGAAAAACTAGCTGTAAATATTGGTGAGACATTCAGCTGCCACACTGGAACAAACCCGTGTTCACAGCAGGTGGACAAGCGGAAAATTCTGAATCCAGTTTGCACGGCCTTTTCCTTGTTCTTGGTCTTGTCCACCTGTCCAGGGTGCATGACGGACAACAACCTCACGACACTTGAAATCGAGGCTGGTAACATGAAATACAGCCCTGATGTTCTGGTTGTGGTTCTGGTTCTGGTTTTTTTTTTTTTTTTGCCTGACTGTTTGATGACTGGATTTGCCTCCTCATCACCCACCGACCAACAGCTCTGAATCAACCCAATCAAAGGGTCTGACTGCAGCAATCCTCGTCCCCGTCACACTTTTTCCTGCTTTAAGTTATCTTGTTTGTATAGTAAACTCTGCTGTCTCCTACAGAGACACACAGGTGTGACCTGTTATGCACTAAATCCGATCTGAGAGCTTTTCAAAGAAAGCGTCTGCCTTAAACAGTCATCTCGCCAACCGCGTCTGCATGACAACCTTGTCTTTCCAGCGTGCATCCCTGGCTGCTCGTCTTGGAAGTATAAAGGATTTGAATATGCTTTTGTCAGATCACTCTCTGCACTAAGTTTCTGTCTCACGAGAAGACTGCAGCCATGTTGACACTTATGGAAATGAATTGAGCTGAAGATAAGGGGATTTGTTACCAATCCCATCTGTCATCTTCCTAAGTGGTCTCAAATCCTGGATTATAGTCTGTGCTAGTTCTTGTGGGAGGATGATGAGTAACAGCGGGGCTGAAGCCTTTCACAGGTGCTGCTTTCATTTTTTTTCCCCCTTCCTCCACCGTGCACCAGTTGTATCACTGTTAGCGTAATAAATGCACATGGATCTCCCAGTTAATCTATATCAGGGGCTTTTTTCTATTTACACACAATTTAAAGCGACAAATATGTTCAAAGTTGGAGTCTACTATCATTTATTGTCTCTCAGGTTGAGTCTTGTCTCTTAGAAAGTGACAAATCTTTATCCTCTTGTCACTTTTGCAAACGAAGTGAGCCAAAGCTGCTTTGGATTTGTAAACCATCCATCTGTCCTCCTGTGAAATAACTCCAACTTTAAATAAGCTGAAAAAGCAGTTAACTTCACACGCCGGGGTGATCCGCTGCGGTCGTCGGGTCGCTTTTGATTCCACATTTTGTGATTTTACCCATCTGCCTGCAGCTGTGCTGTTGATAAGAGGCTGTGCCGTTGTCATGGATATCGGCACAGCTGGAATGCGACACATCGCAACAGGCCAGAGCTGAATCAGGAGTGAAAGTGAAGCGGCAGGAAAACTGGAAAATGCAAAAAGTTCACGGGTGAAAGCGCCGGTGATGCTGGTTTGCTTCCATGTCTGGACCCTGTGAGACAAGCGTGTTAGCGTCCACCTCATTTCTTACTGCTTCAGCATGGATGGAGTGCATGTCTTTGAGTCAGTCTGTGTCAGTTCAGGCTCAGATTTTACATTAGATGAGATCTTGCGCTATCAATAACAAGTGGTGGCATCTTACAAAGGGTGCAGCCTACATGGAAGGCATCACGCATGTCCCCCAGTGGGTTTAGCACTTGTCCACAGCCGACCTTCCCTTTTCCCAGCTTTCATTGTTAGCATTCCACATTAATACTGAGGCAACAGTCGGGCTGCATTCACTCCAAGTTGCTCCATTTGTTTTCAGCCAGGAATCCCAGGTATGCCCACACGAATTGTGAGAACAAATGGAAACTCTCTGATACTGCTGCAGGCTAAAAACAGGTGACATCAGCGGCGGAGGGATGCTGATACGCGTCTCTTCCTGGTACATTATTGTGTTACCTCCTATTTTTCTCTATCCCCAGTAAGTGAAACTCGAATCTCTTGATGATGCATCAGAAAGCTTGTATTTTTCCTCCTTTTTTTCAATTGTACCTTTACTTTGCCAGACCGTATAATGTCTAATCCCTCCTCCTTGGTGTCAGATCCACTCCATATCCAGGGCTGGAAGCCACACAGGGGCCAGAATTCCAGACTCAAGTGGGTAATTTGCTAATTAACACCACGGAGCCCCAATCAAAGAGACAATTAGCACAAGACACCCGGGGTTTGACACGGCCAACTACAGGCAGCGCACAGGCTGAGCTCATTAACTATCCCGCTAATGCGTTAATTAATTGGCCAGGCTGAATACGGATGGTGGAGCCACGCTCCCAGTCTTCCGACTCATCCTTACAGACACGGATACACTGACTACAGCACATTGTTTTACTGTATATGAGTGACAGGAAAAAAATAGATTTCTCTCTGGGCATTTTTACATTTGTCTGAGGCTGACTGCTGTAGAGATCTACAAATGGGTGGTCTGGCGTCCACTGGTTTGAAGACAAGGGGAACAGGTCAACCAAAGCAGGTCGAGTCAGTGTTCCCCTGCTTATTACTGACTGTTTTATGTAAACACTCCGCTGGGCTTGTCCAGGAACTAAGAAAGAAGTCAGGACAGAAACACAAATGTAGCTTAAAGGTGTAGATGAAACAGAGACAGCGGCCTCCGTGGCGTTATGTAAATCACTCAGAAATTCATTAGCGCAGTCATACCTCTTCATGTCTATGTCATTGGTGCTTATTGAGCTTTTGAGGACTATTTCTGTGCTGTAAATTAGAAGCGGGACCACAGAACCGACTGAACTCCCACAAGTGGAGCGTGACGCATGACAAAAACAATCCAACGCGCTCGTACTGACGGGGCCAGTTGGTGAAAGAAATCAGGAGCCCAGAAATTTCCAAAAAACAGCAAAATGTCACAAGTCATTACTGTAACTGCTGTAATTATGAGACTTTCCTAGTGGGACTCTGGTATTTGGCATCCCCGGAGCGCTGGGATGGCAGCGTCGTGAACAGTAGAGAGGAAAGAGATGAAACGATTTGGGAGCTAAGTTTCATTTTTACCTCCTCCAGATCCTGGTTCTCGCCTCTCTTTCCGGCCTGGTCTTACTACTGCAAAGCTTCCTCCCTCCTCTCGCAGCCCAGAATAAGTCCTTCCAGCAGCTACTGAAACATGAACAAGCATTTAGGCTGCAGACAAAAGCCACGGAGGCGGTTGTAATAGGAGAGGAAATAATGACGGTGAATTATTTGACTGCTCGATCTTTCTTGCAACGTGGCGGTTTTATAATTGAATGAATCCACATTTACAACTATTTAGACTTCATTAAGGCTCCATTAACAATGAAAAACCTCAACAAAACCCTGATAGCTTGATGACTGACTTTGTTGATTCCAAACCTGGAGCAGGGCTCTATGGCGCCACCAGCTGGCCCGGTGTGCTTGTGCTTCCGTCCAAGCAGTTATGTCAGCGGTGGCGTGGCTCAAAACTCTCTCAAAGAACTCCATCTCCGTCAGATCTTGGGGAGACCTTTGCTGCAGGTGTGCTGGGAATGCAAATGCAGTCATTTGTCAGTAAGAGCAGGTTTTACAGTGTCTGATGTGTTTCCCAGCTGAGGATCTGTGCTGGCAGGAAGCAGCAGCAGGGGAAATCCATGGCAAGAAAAAAACCTACCACAAAGGGTACAGTCGGCCTTTCCAGTCAGTTTAATATGGAGGAGGAGAGCTGAAGGTTAGGATGAAAGGATAAAAACTTGATTAGTCGGGGGAGGAAATGCAGAAAGACAAATAAAAATGATGGGAGGGGGAAAATGGAGTTCAAAATGTAGTTCAGGCAGTGACTAAAATTAACAAGCAGGAGTTAAATATTTTGAAAGAGTAAAGAAGGGATTTTAAATACCTTCTGTGTCGGCACGTGTGTGTGTTTAAAGCCCCTGCGTCATTCTGTTTGCTCGAGAAGCTCTCAGTGAACTGCTGAGCACATGTGCGCAGTCTTGAAAGAGACAACTTATTTCACTTCAAACACTTGGCTTCTCTGTGGGGTTTTTCCTCTCATGCCTCTGTCTTCCAGTGTGAACTAAATCAAACCACTGCAAACTGTGGACCAGAGACAAGACCCAACCCTGCTAATTTTTCAAAAGCATCAGTGGAGAACAAGAAAGAGGAGCTCTGTAACCAGTCCAGAACTAGGGTCTGGCACCAGTACCGCTGTGACCAATTCTTCAGCTGAAGATGTAATGAACTATAAAACACCTTTTCTAGGTGCTATAATCAAACGCAGTTTAAAGATGGAAAGCATGATTTCCCCCAAAACCAAGGTGAAAGCATCTTTGAGGGTAGCTCAGGCTCACCCTCCTTGGGTCAGGCTGAAAAGATATTCCTGGCTCATGTTTCGCTGAAATTTCGCTGAATTTGTGTTCAAATGACATAAAATATTCATAACATATCAGCTCTTGAATCTTGGATGTGACAGCACACAGTTGCACGGCCTGCACGGAAGCGTGAGTGTGGCCTGAGCGAACATCTGAAACATCTCCAAATGATTAAAAAAGACCTCAGTAATGACAGGAGGAGTCCCCAAGGTTGCAGTCATTGGAAGAACATCTCCTTCTTCGGTCCGCACCCTGGTGGGTTATCACGATGCACACCACTCTTTCCTACAGCACCAGAAGCCCGAGTGGAAAACTTTAAATTACCACCTACGCGCCGCCGACCGGATTGTTTATTAACTAAAGATGTCTGAAACGGGAGCGCAGTAAAGAACCCAAGCAGCCCATATTCTCTGTGGTTAGCTACATCATGCAGCTGCGCGGAGGGATCACACAAACCTCTGTTAAACTGTTTTATTACCGCCACTGCAATCTTGGAAGATGACTGCAGCATAATGAGGTCTTAGAACGAGCAGAAAGGAGTAAAATGAAGAAGCGAGTGTGCCGTGTGCAGGAAATAAACAGAAGTGTGGCATCTGTTCTTGTAGTGATTCCTAAGACAAATGGTGATGGATGTAGCACAGGCCAATCTGAGGATAATAATGAAGTGAGACACCAGGAAAGAGGGATGTAAAAGAACGATCTGAGAAGGCCACAGGTTCGCTGATCACTGGCTGGTTTATCTTTGCGCTGATTGTTGCTGACGATGGGATTTTTAAAAAATGTTTTTGTCATAAGTGACTCAGAGGACGGCAGGTGGGATCTTTGTGGTTTTTTGCAGAAAACCAGCTGCTGCGCCTCATCTGGAAATACCCCGTCAAAGATGTCACTTGCGAAATATGTGGCCTGTTCCGAAGGACGACAAAAGCCACAGAAGTCATGCACGCAAGAGACGTCAGTTACGGTTAGCCAACAGTAAGCTAAATCAGCTGTCACTCAGCAGCCAACCAGATGAAAAAGTTCGTCATCACAGATGTTCAGATGCATAAGAGAAATCCTCTGTCCTGCATCTCATTGAACACGGTCAATCGGGGGAGGCTAGTTGGACGCTGCTTAACCACCGCGGAAGAATTCCGTGAAACGTTTATTAAACCCACATTCCAGCCGTGAAGAAGCCTCTCGAGCGACTGGCCCACATGCAGCACAGATACTTCTGTCTGTCCCATCCACTGTCGTTCCAGATGAGAGGTGTTTTATTTTCCTTTTCATTGACTGGAAAAACCATCATGCGACAGCTCCAGCCAGCTTTCACTGATGCTTTTATCAAAAGCAGGATTGGAAATCCACTGGTGTGACTAAGACGGATGAGGAAAGTGGACAGGCTTGATCTGGCTTCGCTTTGCCCTTTAACTATGGGCTTGTGTGTGATGGGGTAGTCCTCGCGAGTGCAGGAGTTCTTGTATTTATATTGAAGTTTTTATTCTGTTTAGTTTGGAAAGTCAAACATTATTATACAATTTGTGGGGGCCAAGGATGGATGGATGGATGGATGGATGGATGGATGGATGGATGGATGGATGGATGGAAACCTTCTGAAAGCAATGTTTGTGGTGCGTCTGTGTGTTGACATTTATTGAGCGTTGGCCTGATGCATCGATGCCAGTGATGGTCCTGGAGGACAGCTGTTCCGTGTGGACAGACTGTTCCTGCCCATCAGGATCAGATCTCGTCTGCTCTGTTCTCTTAGAAACATGACAGCAAAGGTTCAGTTTGGCCTTTAGGCCTGCACAGAGTTTAAACAGCCTTTTTTTCTTCTTGACACGTTGGCTCTAGGAAAAGAGGAGGAGTGAGAGGGAAGAAAGGAAAGTATGGGTGGAAGGAGAAGAGGAGTTGAGCCACAGCAGAGGGGAAGGACAGCTTGTTTGCACAGGACGGCCTGTTACTGCAAACGCTCTAATCTTCCTCCACTTGGCCGACTACCTGTAACCTCAAACAGGGGGAGTGGAGGGAGCCTGCGGATGGGGCCAGTGGTGTCAGAACGGTTCTGTTTGACCCAGTTTTGCAGGAATGGATCCAACCACATGCTGAATCTTCAGAAATGTCTATCCGGTGGCACAACAACGAAAACACTGCAAACTCGAGATGCCGACTGTTTCACAAATACATGTCTGATCAATAGTTGAAGAGCCCAGGTTACAGTTTATTTCTTCTTTAATGTCTCACATTTTCTTTCCAAGTTTGCACAAGTCCGCTCACTTTTTCCTTATTTTTCTTTCTCTCTGAATGTCTGATGTTATAACAGCTGTCATAACTAACTGAACTCTCATGATTCTGTAATTCCAGCTTACCACCACGTCTTCCCTGTGAGTGTGAGTGTGAGTGTGTGTGTGTGTGTGTGTGTGTGTGTGTGTGTGTGTAAGCCTCACTCTCCAGAGTGCTCTTGCGAACGACTTTCAATCAGAATTTGAACCAGTCCAGTCAGGACTACACCCTAAACACACACACACACACACACACACACACACACACACACACACACACACACACACACACACACACACACACACTCACTCACTGCAGGAGAACATGCAACTACATATGGAAAGGCCCCCGATCTAAGAACCCAGAACCTTGTTACTATGAGGCAACTGTGCTAACCCCTGACCCCCTCTGACTGTCATTTAACATTAAATCCCCCTTTAAACTTCCTCCTCGGATCAAATATGATATTTGATTCCATAAAAATGGTGTGAACTGTGAAGCCTGAGCGGGCCTCTAAATGAATCTGGCTGCTTGCGGAGCTGGGATCTCCTGTATCACCTGTCTGTGTGGTTGGACCTCCTCCTTCAACCCTTTCAGTTCCTCCTGTTGTGTTTAATTACCAGCCGACGGAGGGGATTTCTCAGCTGCAGATGCAGACAGTGTCTGAGACCCAGAACAAGCGTGTGAGAGCTGTTTTGACAGTGACAGCGAAATCACACCTTCAGCCACTTCTAATCAGAGGCTGTGGTTGCTAAACATCTGCAGAGTGTGTGTGTGTGTGTCTGTGTGTGTGTGTGTGTGTGTGTGTTATCATCTCTCCTCATGTCTGGCAGAGGGTCACGAGCGTCTGCATATTTTGCGTGCCTAACCTTGGGAAAGTGATTGTAAGGGCTGCCGTGGTGTATGCCTCCAGGTTCCGCTGATATGAAACAATTGTTTCCTTTGCTCGGAGTCTTAAATCTCTGCTGAGTTGTTGCTGTTGTGACACACAAAAAGTCCAAAATTTAGTACACTTGTAAAAATGATACTGATGATCATTTCAATTTGGAGTCTTTACCTACTTTTTTTTTTAATGCTGTAAAGGAAAACAAAGTAATTCCAAATCAAAAGAAAAGTTTTACATTGAAGTGAAAGAGATGGAAAAATGCTTAAAATTGTCTCCTAATCTCACTTTTGTCCTTCACAAAGGCTCCCGTCTCAGACACCATCCTCTAACAGGAACTTGGATGTGCTGACACATTTAACTTTTAGAGAATCTGACACCAGATCTTCATCCTCAGGAGACCTAATCCAATAAAAGGATACGATGAGCTCTTTACGACTTAAAGGGGCCTGACCATTAAAGGCTCGCATCCCTTAATATGACCCAAGCATGAACAGTAGTAATGTTATTGGTCCCATGATCGAGCCTATGGCGCTCCATCAGTAACTTTATATCTTATATCTGCTAATGTGTGTTTTTGCTAAGCTGTAGCACCCAGATGTGTAACCGTGGTTTCAACCCTGGTTTTTTCTTATTATGTCGTTTACCTTTTATTTCAGGAGTGGATGAAACTGTCGTGCGGCAGCCTCTGACTGTCACGGCTGCGTCTCATGGCGCTGTGGCACTTTTGACGGAGTTGAGGCCAACTTTTCTTTTTAGCTTTAATCTGTACTTTCCTGTGATTGTGACCTGTTGATTTAATTCGTCTTAATCCTTCAATTCTTCTTTGTGTGAAAGCTTAGCCACATTTTTGGTGGTGTCAGAGTTGGATTTCAAAACTTGCCTAAGAAATAGCTCCTCCTGCATATATCGGGAGGACCTTTATGTAAAAGGCAGAAAAGCGCGTGTACGGAAATGTTTCAGCTCGGTGTCAGAACCACTGATGCCATGAAAATCTTATTGCTGAGCTTGTCGTTTTATTTCCCCGGGGGTGCAGACGCACCGCTGCGCTAATTACTGCGAGACCCGGAGACTCAGCAGCCCCGTGAGTGGTCCGTGCTGCTGTGCACAGGCGGTATGTGTGTTTAATCCGCAGCGGTGCTGAGAGCGTCGTGTCTTGTTGGATCAGTGCCCGTCAGGATGAGGAATCAGTTTACTGGGCCTGCTCTCTGCTATCACATGCCAGCCCTGGACGATGACGCGCGCCCTGCAGTGTCATTTAAATGTAATCCAAATATTTACTGACAGTCAGCAACGATTTTAAGGATGCCTGCACTTGTTGTTTCCTAGGTGTTCGAAGGAAACAGTCCCTCGCCTTAGATCTCTAAGGTGTGACTGGAACCACTAACACATCGCTTCACTTTTCCCTCGATGTGGCTGCACCGAAACACAACATGTCATGTCGTGGCAGTGACGAGCAGGCTCTTTGGACACCGCGGGTGTGGTCACACACGCTGCAGACTGTGTCTATGAATCACAGCAGGAAATGGGTGTTTTTTGTGAAATCTGGGCCTGATGTGTTTATTTCACAGGTGTAGCGTTGCACCTGAGGCCTCCTGAGGTTTTCTTCTTCCATATAATATCAATCTTTTAATAGAGTAGGAAAGGTGGAACTGCTGCGTTCAGGAACTGATGTGATTGTGGCTGGAAACGCGCCCTTGCTGTATGCATCGGCTTGTATTTAAGGCCTTCCTTTATTAGGTGATTCCCCAGTTTTACGTCTCTGATCTGTCTTTGCTCTGATCTGTGACTTCTCGTTCACCAACATCCAGGGTTGATTAAAGCGAAGCTCTGAATTACAGGCTCCATCGCATCCAGACTCCACCGGCCCACCTCAGCTTTAAATGAAAAGCTAATTCAAGAAATCCCAAAGACTTTATGTTTTTAATGAATAGATGGTGTCGAAGTTCCTGTCCTGTTGAACATGATCACTCTGGTTGAGAGCTGAGTGATCAGCCAGCCGGACGTAATAGCGGTGGGAACTTGCGCGCCAGTGTGCATTCCAGCGAGGAATACCGCCTTTTTGCGAGTGCGTGTGTTTTTATGTTTCTGTGTGAGAAACGGACAAAGCCGGGGTCACGCAGAGTGTTGTAATTCACTCGCTGACCTTCACAACCTGCTCTGAGGTGTGTGTGTGTGTGTGTGTGTGTGTGTGTGTGTGTGTGTGTGTGTGTGTGTGTGTGTGTGTGTGTGTGTGTGTGTGTGTGTGTGTGTGTGTGTGCGTGTGAAAAAACCTAAGCTTATGCTTAAAGGTGGTCTGATCCACTCGCTGAGCCAGATAATGTGTGAGTATTCGCCTGTGGGAGCGTGCTCCCCACCCCTGAGCCTCCTGGCACTGCTGTTCGACCCCTCACCCACCACATGCACCACCCTCCTAACACTGCCCCCCACCCCCCACATCTGACCATCTTTTCCGTTGGGTGTGATCACATCAAAGGAAAAACAGGGAGGATTACTAGTTTCTCTGCCTCTGGGGTTCCCAAGAAAATTTTCTCTCTCTCTCTCTCTCTCTCTCTCTCTCTCTCTCTCTCTCTCCCTCTCCCTCTCTCTCTCCATGCTCCACCAGACCACCTAAGGTCACTGTCTTGTCATGAGGTCATGTCACAGAAGACCTGCCAGGACACATCGCACCGCTGGAACAAAAATGTCCTCATCAGAGCCCCCCTGCCAAAAGAAAGAGTCTTTTTTTTCTTCCCCACCTTAACTTCCTCATCTGCGTTTAACTCCTGGCCCAGCACTGCGATCGCTATAAATAGATGGCTTGTCTTCCCACACATATGAGATGAGATTAGCACGGCTGGAAGAATAGGCTGCATAGCTGCTATGCTAATGTTCCACTTAGTGCAGGTATGTGCTTAATGTTGGATCAGCCACAAAGGCTTCAGAATTTACAGAAATAGACAAACATTCCAGCCTTCCACAGCCGTATTCCGTCCTGCTAATTTTACAGATGCAACCTCAGCGAGCAAATGTTGGTAACGCTTTCAACGCTGGCAGTTGTCACGGACGCGTCGCCGTATCATTACCGATACGTTTGGCTCCCTTGACACACATTTCCATCTTTTGTTTCTGCCTGACTCTTGAACAACAGTCCGACCATTCGCCAGACTCACACCAGCACTGATAGCGGCCCCACCTCCCGACGGTGAGGAAGGGCCAAAAAGATGAATAGCCCTACAGGACCACATGGACCGATCCCAGTGGGATGTGGTCCCCCTGCAAACTAAAGATCATTTCGCTTCATTGACCAGCAGTAAAGCAAAAATTCACTAAGATGCTATTAGGACACCGAGCCCTCGTCGGTTTTAAAAGCCCAGAGGCTTTAGCTGAGACAAAAGCCTTTGTGAGGATCACAGCGCTGCCTGTAGAGACGTCAGGCTGCTTTATGACGGACAGGTCAGCAGGGGTGGGCGGCGGGCTTACTTACGCAGCTAAAGTTGTACACGCCGCCATCTGCGTGAAATTGTTTAAAGCTCTGAAGCAAGTGTGCATTGTGTAGTGAAATCCAGCCAAACACACACACACACACACACAGACACACACACACACACACACACACACATGCACGCACACACACTCAGTGGGCAGCAAACCCCCAGTGTGAGCCCCATGACCTCTCTGCCTAGGGAGTCTGCCGCAACTGGAGTTGTAGGTGTGTGTGTGTGTGTGTGTGCGTGTGTGTGTGTGTGTGTGTGTGTGTGTGTGTGTGTGTGTGTGTGTGTGTGTGTGTGTTACTACAGTCCTTTGGTTATCATTCCAGTGGCAGGTGCAGTGCCTAGCAACAGGAAGGCATGCGCACACACCCACACCCCCACACACACACACACACACACACACACACACACACACACACACACACACATGCACGCACGCACGCATGCACACACACGCACACACACAAACACACGCATGTGCGTGTTATGGTCTTCTCAGATGTACTCAGCAAAGGTCATAGTTTCCGGTCCCAGCACATCTGCATCCACCAGGGGGCGATAAACCTTTCAGGTGATTAGCCTCACTTTAGTTGTGTGATTACATCACAGATGGCGGCTTGTGAAGCGGTGGGACACATTTTGGTCCATTATAATATAGACCAAAATGCAAATCAATGGTAACATGTCATTGTCTGAGAGCTTGAACTTTTGGAAAGTCACTGCGCTGTGATTTTATTCAGAATAGACTTAATTCAAACTCTGTTAGAAGGAACAGCTGCGACTACAGGCAGCTGGGATATCCTGTATCTGACTGTTCTGAACAAACGAACAGCTGATATTTAATGTTCAACACTTCCATTTATAAATTCCCATCTTATAAAGTCCTTTAGTGTGGCCAGTTTTTCAACATTCGTCTGGGCTTCTACACTGTTGACCCACACTTCAACTTTCCTACTTTCAGAGGATGAGGTTAACCCTCATACACCTTAAATGCACCACCATTACTGTGCTTACAGCATCTTACGGCATGCGATCGCAATCTCAAACATTACTTTCCACTTCTGTTGTTCTGCTCAGCGGCCCTGTTGAGGCAGGTCATAAGTCTCTTGTCTCTGTGGGTCGGGTCTCCTGTCTGTGGGTCGGGTCTCCTCTCTGTGGGTCGGGTCTCCTCTCTGTGGGTCTGGTCTCCTCCGGGTCCGGTGAGACATGTCAGAAGTGTGCGGAGTGTCACTCTGAGCTGTGTCAGATGTGTGTAACTGCTGTCTGGCGAATACTATGTCAGGATGATGTTGGGTTGCATCATCAAGCCATGCACAGATCAGCATGCACGCGTGTGTATTGTGTTGGATGATCACCATGACGAGCAGTGAGGAACATGCTCATGCACATTAGAAGCAGCACAATACTGATCCCTGCCCCTTTTCACTTCTTCTCTCCCACCTTTCTCTCCTCCTTCAACCCCTCCCTCACCCCTCCTCTCCTCCCTGCTCTCGCCCTCTCTCTCTCTCTCTCTCTCTCTCTCTCTCAGCCCTCTTGAATTAAGTCCATTATTCTTGCCGGTCCTGCCTCTGAGCACTTCTAGTCCTCTCAGCTCCTGTGAAAACTGCGTGTGTGTGTGAACTCCTCGCATGTGTGTGTTAAGGAGCGTTGTGTGTGTATGTATGTGTGTGTGTGTGTGCGTGTGTGCAGTAGCTCTGTGTGATTTTCTAAATGGTGCCAGAGTGAAGCCGTTCATCACCAGAGCTGATTGCAGACAGGGGAATGTTCAGATCTCACTGTGCAGCTTTCTGACTTGCGCCCCGGCCGCTCATTGGACTTTTCAAAGGCTGGCTTGACTCTTCCTGCAGCGGAGCGGGACCCTGCCACCACCCTCTGCCTGTCCACTGGCCACCAATCCCTGTCACTGGAATTACTGGATTTGTTCCACACTCATAGAAAAGAGTTTTTTGCAGGATTTTGGCTGCGTTTTAAACTTTCTTCTTCATCTGATCTGTGGAGCTTTCCACCTCCTTCCAGAAGACTTGCTTTTTTTTTTTTTTAACACACACAGATTGTGTGACACTGCTTTCTAAACCACAATCATATATATATATATATTTTTTAAATTGCAATGCAAAGCTGATGACAGCCGGACAGTAAAAGCACCCGAGCTGTTAAATGCATCTCAGGCTTAGACTGATGCAGATCCCCCCTGGAAACATTCTGAACTTCTTCAGATTTTGGATGGACAGGTGAGATGGTCTTGTCTCATGCACATAAATAGAGTTGTATTGTCTTAGAAAAGTGGGAGCCAGCCCTTGTCTCAGCGGCTCCTTTATTGTGTCTTGTTTCAGGGCTTGGGCCACCACATGAGAGGTTTAAGTCGTCTCTCCTGCACACAGAGGCGGTTCACTAGTAGCATTTTTTCCTCAAAGTGCCACGGATCGTGTTTCCTACAATAATAATCTAATTACAGGCTGTGTGTGCAGCCCAGACTGTCGTGAGCTGAGGATGATGAGTGCAGTATCTCAGACTTAACGCAACTTGGGCTTTCTGAACGCGCTTGGTCGACTCAGCAGCCACTCTCGATCGACTCTGCATGATTCTTTTGGTCAAACGGAACAAGTGTTCGCCATTAAAGGCAGCTTGCACATTGTAGTCATGATGCTTGGCCAGATGGCCTGATCCCAGCTACCAGCACAGTCTCGTAGTCGCCTTCAACCTGGAATTCTCAGGCAGACTCTCGCCTTTTCTCTTTCTGTTTAGCCTAAATCCCATTAAGAGGCAGAATAAACACTAGAAAGAGCGATCCATACCTGCAGTTTGGCAGATGTCCGACAAACCTTAAATGCAGTGCACATACAAACACACACTTGAAGCAGTGCACGGGCTGGTTAGCGGTGCTTAATGACGAATGAAGGGGCATTTAGGCTGCTTGCCTCAGGGGCGAAGTTCCTCCTGAACCTGCTGTTGCAGAGGATCCAGCTCACAGGCGGGCTGGGGTCACCGCTCCGAAATGTGTGGCAGATGCTTGCACACGCTTGTTTTCTAAGGATGTTCTGATGAACTGTTAGCAGGGACACACGCGCATTACTAGCCCTGCTGATGCAGGCAGTGCAGTGTGAGTATGCATGTGTGTGCGCGTGTGCTTGGCTTGCCTCAAGTTCTTAAAGTCCCCTCTGCTAACAGCCAGGTTTTTGGTGTTAAGTGTACAACACGCGGGATCTGGCTGGGTTGGAATGCCGATGGCTAAAAGCTTTTACATAATAAAATCATTTCACTTGTTATTTCTGAATGTTATTCAGTAGCTGTTATTCCGATCCAAACGCTTTTTGTTCCCGTTCTGATCACATGATCCTTATATTCCTGTTATTGCCTCGTTGGCATGTATCCAGGCGGTCCCACATCATCTCTACCTTATCTGCCCTCAAATGTTACTTATTTTTTTTCCACCTGCAAATAAGGAAATCTGAGGTGCGGGTAGATTATTATCTGAAACGCAAAGTTTGGTGAGAACAGTGACTCACATTCAGTCCACAAATAGGTGTTGTTGTTTATGGCCTGGAGGCGTGTGTTAAGTTAATTGTTAATCTTTTAGGGATCAAACTAAGGGTCTTTGTGAGGACCTTGACTGATGTAATGTGTTTCCCAGCCCCTCATCCTAATCTTACCCTCACGGCTCAATGCTGAGTCCTCTCCCGAACCCTAATCTTAACCCAGACCCAGGTCTAACCTTAGTTCAACCCTAAACCCAAATCCTAACTCTCAAGCAGCCAAATCCTCCACGCAGCCCCAAAAGTGTCCTCACATCTCTGGTGAAACACGGCTGTGTGACCACTTGGAGCAACGCAATCTCGTGATTTATTCAAAACAGCTACTTGGAAAAAGTTACGTATATTTCCATTTCAGATGTCTTTTATCATCCAAACAGCAGCTTAACAGAAAAGTTTGCGCCCTGGCTCTGCTTTCTGTCCGTTTTGGTTGCCTCTTGCAGCATAAGTTAGCTGGACGACTATCACCCATCCAGAATTTTATTTTTTATTTGGTTTCCATTTCTTTTCACTGTCCTACTTCCTTCAGTAAAGATGTTTGGCAATTACTAATCTATTGATAAAAAAAAAAACTCTGATTGACAGCTGACTTCTCTGTAATTGTGTAATCTTGGTCGTCTCCCTGCTGTTATGACACAAACGGGGGCCAAAGCTACCAGTCACCTGCCGTTCCAGCCGTCTCGCTCCGCAAACCCCACCTCCCCTTATCCATTCACCCTTCCTTCCACCCATCCCTCTCTTTCCTTTTCATTTCTCCATCCCGGGGAGGCTAATACTAGTTGGTCACAGGCCAGGGAAACTCTTTTTCCCTCTGCAGCCCAAACAATTGGCTCCTTTCTCTCCCAGCACCTCACGCCTTGTTCATTTTTCTTTCATAATTCTTTTGCGTGGGACCCAGCCAGAGCCTTCATGCTTCCTTTGTCCTCCACATTTTCCTTGTGTTGGATACATCTCTTTCTCTCTCTTTCTCATTGCTGGATAGACTTTTGACTGAACATTCCCCACCTGGTTGCCTCCCAGTCTTGCAGCCCACCTTCCTCTTCTGTTTAATCACCTTTTCTCACCTAGACTTTTTCATGGCCTCTTATCTGGAAACGTGAACCACTGATTCTCATTCATGATTATGTCCTTTACTGTAGGGCTGCACTCTAACCTCCCTGTGAAAAGCTCGTCTCACCCTTAGGGGGTGTGGGTGGTGCTTTGTCTCCACGTCTACTTAGGCTGGTTTTTGACAGGTTGGCTTGCCCCTGCCTCTCGAAACAAACTCTCCTTCTCTATTTTAATCCACTCCCTCTTGGCATGCTGCTGCTCCGTGTCTATTGAAGCCCAGCTGAATGCAAGTATTAGTGGATCCAATGGCTTTTTTATTGTTGTTATTAAAATGCATTATGCAGCATGCAAGGAGGTTGAGTGTGTGCGTGCGTGTGTTGGGGTGTTTTGCCTTCTGTACTGGGACAAATGGAGACGTCGCTCCAACTAATGTAAGCGAGACAGCCGGGTCGACGTGTGACCCTGATGTACAGTAGAATAGATGATGCACCGTGGCAGGAGGAACTTCAGGGGGTGATCATGTGACCATGGCACTTGGCGACATGGTCTCGATGAGTGTGTTCATCACCTGGGAGTATGCGCCACCTGGTGGACAACTGGAAAAAAACTGAAGATCCTTGAAGTATTTACGTATCATCCTGAGCATTAAAAAAAAAGTATGCACGAAGAACAATGATGCTCTCCGGAACTGATGACGCCACAAACATGCGCAGCCCTCGGCTCAGGGCTCCACTGAGGAACAAGGAGAGCGCCAGTTCCTTTTATAGCAGCTGGCAGGAGGCTCGGGGCTGCTCCGTCTCTCGGGGGCTGTGACGTAGATTGTGTGTTGAAGTTTGGCCGTCACGTTGTTGCAAGCGCTCCGACATCCTCTCCTACCATGGTGAACCTTCAACACACGTCCGAGACCACATCCACACTAGTGTTTGTCCTTCAGCGTCTGAAAGATGTTTAGTACAGCCTCAAACTTCACAACTCTCCACCGTGCACTCAGTGAAGTGAGACGCAGGACTGCAGCTCACAGCCCATTTGTGTGCTTTTGTCCATTCATGAATGTGTGCGTGTATGTGTGTGTGTTTAAATACTACAAGTATGTAGGCGCTTAGGTCACAGTTCAGCTCCGTGTTGTGATGTGGGAGCTTATAAGAGCTCTCCTGTCTCCACGCCTCAATAGGTCCACTATTCATAAAGCTTTGAGAAAAAAGCCTGGATGGAACTCTGGTTAACTCTTTGTGTGTGTGTGTGTGGGGGGGGGGGGGGGGGGTGCATCTGGATGCGGTTGTAAGATCACCCATCTATAAGCCTTCAGCTTTTTCTTCAGATAAGTTCCATATTTGGGTTGGCTTTCACTGGAGACACATTTATTACCTCCACCAGGGTAGGAGGTTATGTGACAACTGCAGTCTGTCTGTCTGTCTGTCTGTCCATCTGTCTTTGAGCTTCCAAAGATCAAAGCAAAGGGTCTTTGATCATAAAGCAACCTACTATGTTATGCAACCTTGTAGTACTACTGCCTATATATCCAGGTGTAGGTCAGTGTGTTTGGAAATGAGCTGCTTGGGGGAGGTCTGCGCTCTTTGTCTGCTTTTTTAGTTAACAATGTTATTGGGGAAAACCAGGAGGAACCAGAGGAAAAGGCAATTTTCGGGGAGGGGAAATGGAGAATTAGCAAACTCTGTGAGTGAAAAGGAGAAAAAAACACCATCTGCATGCTACCGAGCGCCAACTGTGAGGTGTAATAATATAAGACTGTTTCTGCTCAAAGACAGTATTGTTGATGCTGACCAGAGAGTCCAAAGTCCTGAAGGTGTGTGTGTGTGTCTGTGTATATTTGTGTGTGTAGGTGTGCACACACACACAATTAACAATTAGTGATCTCATTCCTCTGGTTTACAGCTACATATAACCAGCAGCTCATTAGATAAAAAATACAAGAATACGGTAAAACTCAGCGTCGGTCTTTTTACATCCAACAGGAGGTTGGTTCAGGTCCGACACTGGAGATGTCTGAGCTGGAGACGTCGTATCTGCTCTGTGTGGCTGTTGTGGAGGCTGTTACTGATTTTGCGTCTGTCTTTTTCAGGTATCTGTGTCTAGGTGCGACCTCTGTGACCTCTATTGGATGTGACATCGAGACAGCGGTTCCATCACAATCCCGCCGAACATAAACACCCTCGAAGGAAGCGCTGCCCACACAAATAAAGCCAACAAGCGGAAACTACAAACTACCTGACGGATAAATTGCTGTCTCCAAGAGAAAACGATGATGACCATGATGATGCTGATGATGGCCATGATGGTCACGTGCAGCTCTCTGCTCCTGCTGGGCCTGGCTGCTGCCCACGCTTCCACCAGCACCGTGACCCGCACCTCATCTTCGTCATCCTCATCTCCCTCCTCCTCCTCCTCCTCCTCCTCCTCCTCCTCCTCCTCCTCCTCCTCCTCACCGCGCATGAAGCTCTCATACAAAGGTGAGAAGCGATGATGTTTTAGAGAAATCCAAACTAAAACACACACACACACACACACACACACACACACACACACACACACACACACACACACACACACACACACACACGTTCACAGCAGCAGGTTTCTGTAGTTTCTCTTTAACCCTAGAAGTTAGACGAAGCTCTCAAAGTTCCCACTTCCACCACATAAACTCAAGGTACGCTCTGCTGCTGAAAGCCAACAATTAGAGCCTGAACTTACAAGGACGAAGAGCCTCCCTGAAGGCACTCTGCCCAGCTGAGACACTCCATGTTCCCTCTAATTTAGGCTGAAGCCTGCATGAAGCGCGCGGTGGGAAGACAGGAGAGCATTTTATTTTTAGCTGAGACGCGACAGACTCGAAAGGATGTCAGCGGCCTCATGCATCACCTTGCATTCACCGCCATTATTAGCTTAGCCTAAAGGTTCGTTAGAAAGATAAACAGGGTTTTCATTAACAAACTTGCTTATCTTTGTTTATTCCAGCCAAAACGCTGAAAAGCAAATTCTGGACATTGACAAAGGTTGAAACACAGCTGGTGGAAAGAAAACTAGTTTGCACATGTTTATTTTAGCTAGCTGGTGCTTTTTCAGTCAACGTAAAATAACTATGTTAAATCCATGAGAATAATAACAGATGTGATTGAAACGATGACCCTGGAGCTGATGCAGATGGTCCAGTAAAGCTGCACACTGCACTTAGAACCAGGGCCGACTAATAAAGCTATTTTATGTCTAAGGACAACGAGCCTCAGTCATGATTTACTGTAAGCTCAGTCAGCACAGAAGGAGGGAGTTCCTGAGACCTCTTCAGATTTTGAAGCCAAGAACATTGATGAAACTATATGTTCCCCATTAAAAAGCTACATTTCACGAACAATCGTGCCAAGTTTGGGAGAACAAAAGAACAGACATAGTATCGTCATGAAGGCTTCAGAATGTTATATGAATCATGATTTTTTTTTTTTTTTTTTTTTTTTTGTTACGGATCTTTTTTGAATCAAGCCCATAATTTTATCTGTTGTGATCAGAAGAACAGAAAACTGATAACTTCAGGTTGTTTTGTTCAGGATGTAATCACCAAAGACGTCGTAAAACTACATGATGATCATAAGTGAGCTTAAGTCATTTCTTTTATAATTCTTAACTCTTGACCGTTCGACACACTATCACAAAGCGAGGCAGGTACCGCCGGCACGACTGTTCAGAACTACCCCGTCTCCTCACCAGAGTTGCAGCAGTTCCACGGCGTGCGGCGCTTTGAGCTGGAGCGCTCCTGCTGCTTCAGTGCTCTGCTGCTGGACGAAGAGCGAGGCCGCCTCTTCGTTGGCGCCAAGAACTTCCTGCTGTCGCTGTCACTGGACAACATCGCCAAGCAAGAGCACAAGGTTGGTCAGAGCTGGTGAAAACAGGAAACTGCTGCCGCCTGTCTGAAACATGCAGACGTCTGAAAACCTTCCGGAGATAATTCCCGATTATAACCAAATTAATTAAATAATGCATTTTCAAAGGGATTTCTCCAACATCTGAGTCCACTCAAGCCTCATATAAGAAGAAAGGAAACAGAAATGATTTTATTGAAATAAAAAAGAAAAAGTAGAGCAGTTAACAGTATTGGGATTGATATCTAAACTGTACCAGTAGAATGAAACCCAGTGTTGGGAACGTTCATATTTTTCATGAACTAGTTCAAAGTTCAGTTCAGAAATTTTAAAATGAACTAGTTCAGTTCATAGTTCATAATTCAAAAATTTTGAACTAAGTACACAGTTCCAAAAATGAACTAGTTCACTTCTTTTTTCCAGTTCTTTTTTATGTTGTCGTGAGCTATTATTTAATTTATTGCCACAGAGCCACAGGCAGCAATTATTTTGTCAGTTTTATCACTGAAACAATGCTTCAGAGTTCATCTCAGCCAAGTTCGTTTCCGTTTTCTCTAAATTTATTGTTTAAGAGTGTTTGTATTTTTTTCTTGATGGCATGTTTTTGGAAGGCCGCAACCCCTTATGAAAGCTGGACCACCAGGTTGTCCAGCTGCAGCTGGGAGATGATGATGGAGCCGCTGCTGTACGCAGCTAATGAGATTTGGGTTGACTCTCTTTTGTTTTTTTATTTGCTTGCACATACGTTGAAAGGTAATACAATACATTGAGTTCACGTTCGCCCAAACTCAGGCGCAACACTGCTGAAACCTTCGGGGCTTCACAGCCTCTTTGAAGATTTACAAGTACTTTATTAATATACATAAAACACATCAAATCTGCGTTCACCACGTGTGGAGCAGGTTACAGCCTGCGTGCGTTGTTGTTGTTGGGGAAACGTATGGCGCGTTGGATTTAAGAACACGGAGAAGCCGCCTGACAGCACGGTGATGAGGAGGGGGAAAAAATAGACGCTCAAAGAGAATAACCAGCGTTCTGCCCTGTGGCCTCTGCGTTTCAGATCTACTGGCCTGCACCTGTCGACTGGAGGGAGGAGTGTAACTGGGCCGGCAAGGACATCACCGTAAGTCTTTCACTCATCATCAGATCCCTCATAGACCTAAGACGCCAATCAGAACGGCCCCTCACATCCTCTTTAAGAGGCAGGCGTGCAGGTGATGCGCTGGAGCAGGCTCACGATGGCGCTTTTACCTGGAGGCCAACCTTCTTAGACAAAGATGCTCATGTTTTTGCTTTCTGCTGACCGCTGGTAGACCGCTGGTAGTGTATTTACTCAGTGGATCAGCAGCTCGCCTCCGAACACCTCCTGTTTACACTCACACTCCCACGTGGGCTTGGCGTGTCGATGGCGCCGTAGCCGCGAGGAAAAGGCACAATGATGTAATGGCTTCGGCCTGATGGAAACGGCTGTACGGGCTCGAAGCGTCTCATCAGCAGCAGCCAGACTCCGTCCATCGTGCACAGAGTTAAAGAGAGGGTGAGGAGCTGCTCCTGAAGGAGGCAGCCGTCCACTTCTTCCCTTCCTCACACAATGGTACCTTTTAATCCACTGCAGTCATGGGAGTCATCATGAGACCCAAACAGCACGTTGAAAGCGGTGCCATGTAATAATCACTCCTACTTCTGGACCTGCCCGGTGGTGAGATCACTTCCTGGAAACCAGCTGCAGTGTGTTTTAAGTTAACAGTAAAGGCGTTAGCGGGTCTCCTTTTGATAGTTGCTAAAATCTCAGGTGAGCACCTTAAATGGTTTAGGATGAATACAGGACCTGTTTGTCCATACATAGTCCTGTTAGAAGAGAAGACAAACAGGACTATGTTTGTCCAAACATAGTCCTGTTTGTCTTCACTTTTAAGTCTTTTCCTTGGAACGTTTTCTTGATTTGTGACGATGGGAAAGAAATGATTTGGTGTTCTTAGAGGGTGTGAAGTAACAGAAAGTGATGAAATATTTATCTAAACCCAAAGATAAGTCTTCCAGATTAAAGAAAAAACAAACAAAAAAACTGTAAGTATCAGCTGTAATCCCCCCAAAATGCGTCTCTCCTCCCTCGCTCTCCTCACAGGCAGCCTCTGTCCTCCTCCTCCTCCTCCTCCTCCTCCTCCTCCTCCTCCTCCTCCTCCTCCTCCTCCTCCTTGTGTTCTCCCGGCAGAACTTCTGACAGAGCTTTATCTCCCTCAAACCAAGACAAGCCAAGACCATCAAACTCGGAATCTTTTCCTATTCTCGTCATCTGTTGATTCATCTTCACAGTTTCAATAAATACTGTGTTTTATGCGTCACCCTAAACACATTCACATGGGCTCCATCCCTTTCTAGTTAGCATCCATATCTTTATAATGTCACTGCTTCAGGCGCGCTGAAATACACAGCTCATTTATCGCCATGGCGTGCACTCGCCCTGTTTTTGTCTTGGCTTTATTTTGGAACACAACTTATTCCAAACAAACCATGTTCCTGACATCTGGCGAACGGGTGCTGCTTCTGCGTGCGCACTCTCTGTCCCTAATGAACACCACACACTGTCCCACCTCCCCAGTCTGTCATTGTGGCGCACATCGAATTTATGCTGGAGCAATTAAACGGCAGCAAGACACCATCAAAACGAAGCCATAAAACAGAGATTTCAAAATAATTAACCGATATTAAAGTATATGAGCTTACAAATCAACTATTCTGTTCTAAACTAGTCTATAGTCTATAGTCCAGTCTATAGTCTAGTCTATAGTCTATAGTCTAGACTAGTCTATAGTCTGCTAATTTAGTCTCCAGTATCTTCCCAGCCCTGTTAAACCATTGGAGTCCCTAAAAACAAATTCAGTAGAAGTAGGAACACACACACACACACACACACACACACACACACACACACACACACACACACACACACACGACAAGCTTAACAGCCTCCCCACATAATGACAAGCAGCCCCACATCATCCACAAGCCACCTAATACGCAGACATGCATGCAGAACGCAGTCATGTGCATGAGCGCGGTCAGACGGTAAACAACGCTTGGACTGACTGTGCAGACCCCCGTTGGTTTACAGCACAATGTGAACGCCAGTGAAGGTTACCAGTTTAAACTGGAGCTGCTGTTTAATACGCAGGACGCAAACTCTGTCTCCGGTTGTAGCGATCGGCAGCTCAGGTCACGATTCCCCTTTAACCAGTTTTATTGAGCGAGTCAGGATTGTTTGAGAGCTGCTGTAAAGTGGCCAGCAGCACCTGAAGGCAGCATCGATCATCGGGGAGTGAGCAGCCACCTTCTGAAGCTGCAATTGTAACAGCATCGGTCCAAAAATCAGCCGGTTGCCAGGCAGATATGTCAGCACGGTCCTGCTTGGCTGAAGCGATCAAAGAGATTCCTGGGATATTACACTCGGCTCTGCTGTGTAATGGTTGCTCGCCGACCACTCGTGCGCTCAGTTTAATGCCCTCGGTCATTAACTTTATTAAAGTTTGCTGGATCACTGAGGCAATTTGCCTTTCAGATGCAATCAGAACCATCAGGACAAGCCTTTATGTACTTAAAACATTCCAGCGCTGACGAAATATTGTGATATTTGAGTTATGGAAATTGAGAAGGTTCACGCTAACGTGCTGCACTGGGCAACTCAATATAAGCATGGAGATGTTTAAATAGGAAGCGTGGACCGATTAACGTGATCGGATGAGCAGATGTTGCTCCAAAGACCTCCAGGATGGGAAAGAATTAAGGGAAAACCACTTCAGTTGTCCTGGGCAAATGATTCACCCTCAGCCACATTCCGGGTTCTGGCAACAGGCGGAGACGAGCGGCTGCTACCAGGCTGAAGCCCAGCCTCTTCCACGTGTGTCTCATTTGATCTGAGGCCATCTCATGTGCTCCACATGCACAGAGACAACGTGCACTGTGGGGAAAAGCGTGATGCAGCAAAGAAGTCAAACTGTGAATCTGATCGTGATTGAGGTGAATTAGACATTTAGGAGGTCATTAGGTCACTGACTGGCTGCTAGCTATTGTATGATTTAGAGGGTGTTACCTGGTGTTATCTGGTGCCGGTCCGGGCCTAGAGATCTGAGAGTGGAGATGGCACGTTGTTAACAGGTTCGCCAGTCAGGATCACTCCAGCCGTGTTGAGTGGATCCTCATTTTGAGCCATGCGAGAGCTGCAAGGTGCAGCAGATGCACTGCTAATGGTTAAATGATAGATTGGCAGATGGAGGTTAATCATTTCTAGCATGGCTGACTCCAGGGAGAAAATGAGGAAAAAAGAGATCCACCCAGGAACAATACGGCTTTTTAAGACGCAAAGGGAAGTCCTAAAGCTCAGGCCACAGCGAGGTCACAGCCTGCACTTTGCTCACTGTTACAACTAATGAATTTGTGCTGGGGTCAAAGGTTAGCTAGTGAACCTTCACACACACACACACACACACACACACACACACACACACACACACACACACACACACACACACACACACACACACACACCACAC
>BJFM01003831.1:21827-33515 GCA_016586285.1 Arothron firmamentum | reverse complement strand
GTGAGCAACAGAGAGAGAGAGAGAGAGAGAGAGCCTGTCTTGCAGTTAATTATCACAAGAATTCTCCTGTTAGCTCGCTTTTCAATCATACTTCCAGTACCAGTAAACACACACTTTCAGTTTGTCCCTTTCGTTTCCCGTCAAAATGGATCTCCATGTAAATATATGTTGTCATTGGAGTTGAGGGAACACTGGAAATGTTTTAAATTCTTCCAAAGCATTGCCAATGTCCCAACTAAAGGCTTCACATGATGGATTTGATTAGAAGGAAAAGTCTGTTACATAAGATTGTTTAAATATTTGAAATCAATTCCCTCACAATAAGAATTTAGGAGTTGATCCCCCTATATTTGAAGGGCTCCACCTCTTAGAATTTGTTCATATTCAGATGGTTGTTGCATAACATGAGGGAGACGACAAACTCGCGTTCAGAGGTGTAACAAGAGAAGGAGCTGCTTATCACATCTGTGTTTGCTTGTGTTTCAGTCCGACTGTGTGAATTACGTGAAGATTGTGCACCACTACAACCGCACTCACCTGTATGCCTGTGGAACCGGGGCCTTCCACCCTACCTGTGCATTCGTGGAGGTGGGCCACAGGATGGAGGTGAGTTGAGGAAGGAGAGAGAAGGGATGCAACACGCTGGCACACTTTCACCACCACCGTTACTTCCTCACACGCTGAGACTGAAGCGCCACCTCTGTTTGCTGTGCAAACGCAAAAAGTTAATAGTAAAACTGTGTGGAGGTGCTGAAAGTCTCTGCCAATTACGTAACGGCCTCTGTGTTTGGTGGGGGGGGATAGAGCGGGGGCCAAACTGGGTGCAAGAATGCGCTCTGTCCACTTTACCAACCCTGCAGTTTTTACAAAGTTTATCTTTTTTATATTACTGCTTTTGAAGTTCCATTTGCAGCCACACCATGAAATTGACCATTTGGAAAAATATACTCAAAAGTGGAAATAGAGCGAGACGTGTGAATGTAAGACTAAGTAAAACTATTTGCTATATTAAAAGATAAATGTGGTGGAAATAAAAGCAGCACGGACCCACCCATAGAAACATTTAGATGTGTTATACCTGATACGGAAAAACGCAGAAAATAGAAAAATGCTCTTTTCCAGGACCACATATTCAGGATCGACCCCTCTAAAGTGGAGGACGGTAAGGGGAAGAGTCCATATGACCCTCGCCACAATGCCGCATCTGTGCTCGTTGGTAAGCTTTGAATTTAAAGTTATATTATTGTAATAATAGCACACATTATTTCAAATGTATCCTATTACCACTTTCAAATGGACGGAGAGATTTTTTTTTTTTCAATAACTCTTTTCCCAAAGTGTCATTTTAACCTCGTCGCCATTTCACTGCGTCTCCTAGGTGACGAGCTATACGCGGGTGTGGCCACAGACCTGATGGGGAGAGATTTCACCATCTTCAGGAGCATGGGGAGACGCCCGTCCATCCGCACCGAGCAGCACGACTCGCGCTGGCTGAACGGTCCGTGCGTGACTTCATGTAGCCAAACACACGTAAAGTCACCGTTACACCTGAAGTCTGACGCCGATCCACTTCCTGTTCCTCCCAGAGCCAAAGTTTGTCGGCTCTTTCTGGGTCCCGGAGAGCGAAAACCCCGACGACGACAAGGTGTTTTTCTTCTTCCGTGAGACGGCGGTGGAGGCCCAGGGGCTGGGGAAGTCCACCTACTCGCGCATCGGCCAGCTGTGCAGGGTGAGAGCAGACGCCTCCCGCTTTGGCACAGAGGCGGGATCCAACAGGGTTTAAACCTCAGCCCCTTTGTTTTCAATCAGAATGACATGGGCGGCCAGCGAAGTCTGGTGAACAAATGGACGACGTTCCTGAAGACTCGCCTGATCTGCTCGGTTCCGGGGACCGACGGCAGCGACACGTACTTTGACGAGCTGCGTAAGTTCAGCGCCGACACAAATCTGGTTGCCGGCTAGGGCCCCAGGTACCATCTGACACCAACTACATGCTGTTGGTCGTCCATACGGACACCTAAAAAAGTCAGAGTGAGGCCCAAGTCTTCCATCCAGGGCTGGACTTCCATTCCTCTCTGTGTCTATTGGATTTCTACCCACAAGCCCATTCTGTGGTGTAAAGAGTGGAAAAAAAACAAAAACACAATACATTAACCAGGATTTCTGACCTCATTGGAAGATTAGCATTCAGCCCCACATTCCTGCAGGCTTGGACAAAGCAGGAGCAGGAGATTAATTGGTAATAGATTCTAGCCTGATGCGATGCCAGCGTTGCTGCTCTGGGTTCAGATTAAGTTGACTGTTTGTGTGAGCTGGATCTTCCGCTGATGAAAGACAACAGCGTGTTTTCTTTTGAGCTAATCCAGAACCCCATTAACACGGGCAGGCATTAGCTTTCGTCACAGTTTCAGCTCTCTAGATTGTTTTTACACGCTCTCTGACCACATCTTCACAAGCCCACTTCTATCATCTTTCCCATTTTCCAAAGCCAGGAAGGAAAATATTCTTATCATAACAGAACCTAAGGCCAAAATCTGACCACCAGATCCCCTGATCTGAACAACGGAGTCTTTATCTCACCAATTTTCCAACCATACCTGAAGCCAAGTGTGTATTGAGCTTCTCTTAGTAAAAACATGACCTGACCTTGTAGGAATAAAGCTTACGTCTCCTGGTGCTGTAATCATTTAATAATCAAAAAATTATTCCAGTATCCTGAACCCATGTTATGCTTCTAACAAGGCGAATCTACAGCACTTTATGAACTGGATGGTTCACATCTTGTTTAAATTTGTGGTCCAAAACACTTGCCACACGGTGGTAGATTCCATTCGATGTCACGACCCTCAGTTTATTAGTAAAATGTCTCTTTAAAGCAATTAGACATGACCGCTGGGCTTTGCTTATCTTTCTCTTAACCTTTGACCTATTGATTGACCACCTGACCTGTGTGTGTGTGTGTGTGTGTGTGTGTGTGTGTGTGTGTGTGTGTGTGTGTGTGTGTGTGTGTGTGTGTGTGTGTGTGTGTGTGTGTGTGTGTGTGCATACGTTGGTCCTCAGGGGATGTGTTCCTGTTGCAGACCAGGGACCGCAAGAACCCTCTGGTCTACACTGTTTTCTCTACTTCCAGGTCAGAGTCCATTTTAATTGTGTGCGTCTGCATATTTGTGTGTGTGTGTGTGTGTGTGTGCGTGCGTGTGTGCGTGTGCGTGTGTTTTGTGATGGTTTAAACTCACCTCCCCTGTCTGCCAGCAGCAGTGTGTTTAAAGGCTCAGCTGTGTGTCTCTACTCCATGAATGACATCCGGAGGGCCTTCCTGGGGCCCTTTGCTCACAAAGAGGGGCCCAATTACCAGTGGGTCCCTTTCCAGGGAAAAGTTCCCTATCCACGCCCGGGAATGGTATGTCACTGCAATCCAACAGTCATGAACGCCACCACCGTTAACTGCCGTGCACATTGAACCCGAGCAGACGTAAAACGTGATCAGCTTCTGATGGGCTGCAGAGAACTTCTGCTCAATAAAACAGGAGAGATCTGCTCATCCAGAAGCAGCAATCCTCCTGATCAATAATTGCTTTTCAAAGCTCTGCTGAGCACATAAAGGCATCATCAGCAGGATGTGATGTTTCAGCTGTTCTTGCCACAGCAGAACCTGAGTGTTACTGCAGGATAGTGAAAACCCATTTGACCCACAGTGAGAAAAGTCTTCACAGCAGGCCGTAAAAACTGGAGCTGCCATTTTAAATTAAAGGCTGAGCTGCTAAATGAACGTGTGAGGAGAGCACATTAAGGGTTTGGAATGCAAAAACAAGTGTCAGAAGTCTCCAGATGCAGCAGATTTCTGCAGTTCTAAGACTTGGGATTGTCGGCAGAGGAGGGAGGAAGCTGGAAAAGCATCTCTCATGTCTCTGTGACCAAATCACTGCCGCATCACCTGACTGTGAACTGTGGGTCCACGCAGTGTTTATACTGCTAGGGAAACACAAAGCTAAGCTGATCAGTACAGGCTCTGGTTGTAGGTAGGCAGGCAGAACTTCAGCTGATCCCTCACAGAAGAAGATTAGATGGATAAAGGTCTCTGAATTACTGCATGGAAGTAGATTCAGTGTGAGATTTTCATTCTGTACAGCTAAAGTGCACCAGAGGAGAAGGACAAGTGGCTGCTCCTGCCTTTTTTGTGTAGTCTGTATTCCACTAAAGACAGGAAGTCAAAATATCAAGTGATGCAAAAGCTGCAATCTTCATGAGTAGGACTTTGGGGCAAAACCACAACTTCTCCTGAAATGTTGTTACAAACTCAGTGAAAGGTCAAAATGGCAGCACCCACACCCATATTATGATGGTGGTTTAAACACATTGCATCTGCAAAAATATAAATGATTATATTTCTCTCTGCTTCCATCAGTGTCCCAGTAAGACATTTGGCAGCTTCGAGTCCACTAAGGGTTTCCCAGACGATGTGATTCAGTTTGCACGCCACCACCCTCTCATGTACAATCCCGTCTACCCCATGACCCGGCGGCCTATCTTCGTCCGCAGTAATGTGGACTACAGCTTCACGCAGATCGCTGTGGACAGAGTAGGCGCTGCTGACGGACAGTACGATGTTATGTTTATTGGAACAGGTGAAAGGCTGGTTTTTAATACCAACTTTGTTACGGCGGTAGGATGATGGAAAAAGGAAGCTGATGGACTCTAACTGTAATTCCAGACAAAGGCACAGTGCTGAAGGTGATAAATGTCCCCAAAGGGAGCTGGAACAACATGGAAGAGCTTCTATTGGAAGAACTGGAGGTCTTCAAAGTAAGACAGTTATGGAAATTCCATGGATGTTCCTGTGCGGGGTGTTTTTTTTTCTTTCTTTCTTTGTTTTGTTTTAGTTGGGTTGTTGGCAAAAGACAGTTTATATTTTAAAAAAAAAAATTAAAATAAGCAATATTGCACAAGCTATGTGCAATTACATAACCCTTTGTCAGATGATGTTAAGTTTGAAATGAACAAATATAACCGAAGAGCTGTAACACTGCTGCCATCTAGCGGCTGAAGAAACCATCCGATAGAGAAGTATTAATATTTAAAATGTGTAAACCAGTGGTTACACTGATGGTTTTTGTTTTTTTTTCAGTGATCTGCTTTCTTTTTTTAAATCATCTAATATCACAACTGTGTCATTTCTTTGAAGGTATTAGGGTTAAGTTATAAAAATCTTATTTGTTGTAACCTCTGCTCCTCAGGATGCATCGTCCATCATCAACATGCAGATCTCATCAAAGCGGGTATATTTTTCCCATCATTTTTTAAATAACATATTATATTAATAAAAACTTAGTTTCTTACAATGCTACTTTCACAAATTTTCAACTGCTTTCCTAAATTTGCTTAACCTTTCACAACACATCAGATTTAAAATCAACGAACATTTTCTGAAGAAGAAAATCACTTTAGTCTCCATTAACATCTTGTTTGGCCTGTCATAGACGTCTCATCTGAAATTGCTCCCACCTCTCCTTATCCTTACAGCAACAGCTGTACGTGGGCTCTGACACCGGCATCGCCCAGGTCCCCCTCCACCGCTGCAGCGTGTACGGGAAGGCCTGTGCAGAGTGCTGCCTTGCCAGAGACCCGTACTGTGCCTGGGATGGAACGTCCTGCACCCGCTACCTTCCAAATACCAAGAGGTGTGTGTGTGACACAAACACAAACACACACCACAATGATGAATTCCGAACAAGATAAACAAACTGAAAGTGCGACATTGCTCTTCAGGCGTTTCCGTCGGCAGGATGTGAGGAACGGAGACCCCAACACCCTCTGCTCTGGAGGTACATTCGCTGAGTCCTGATCACCAAGTTTGAGTCACAAGATTAGCCAACCTCCTCCGACCCGCTCTGACCCTCTGCGTCTGACATCTCACTGTCTTTCTGTGCCAAACATTCCTAAACTCTTCCATGCTTCACCCCTGATGACCTTTGTCCCGGGAAGCCAACAATGCGAGCATTCTGAGGTCATCGCTCATTCTGCCACAAACCTGATTTTAGCTCATTGCTCAAACTGAAGGAGGTCTGGAGTAATGGGATTACATCATATGGCATGCAGACTGGGCTGCGTAAAGTTGGAGAAGGTCACAGTAATTGTCTCTAATCAGATTGGTATTACCCCAGAGTTTGGCACATGCTCCTCTATTGTTGCTCCACTTAGTTACTTGATAATAAATCCTGATGTGACCCAATTAAAGCCTTAAAGTTACACTTTTCTTAATCTTTTCATGATGTGAGATGACAAAGGCACTCATTTCAGTAGCCCATTATCAATAGCAATAATAAATACTTCATAATTGTGGGCTACAGCCACTAATGGGTCACCTTTGTCCTCCAACAATCACCTTCTCTTTCCTCCCCCCTGCAGACCATCACAAGCATCGCGTGGCAGAGAAGAAGCTCTACGGTGTGGAGGGAAGCAGCACTTTCCTGGAGTGCATCCCCAAATCTCTTCAGGCCAGAGTCACCTGGACCTTCCAGAAACATCCACAGAATCCACGAGAAGAGGTCAGAGTGACAGAGAGCAGCCAAAGAAGGCATCCCTGTATATTTACTCATGTCCTTGAAATTCAGGGCTGCACCCTCAAGGAGGGGGTTGGATTCTTAATAGATTGCGTTTTACTTTTACTTTTAAAACGACTGTTAATCAGTGCATTTGAAGTCAGATTTATTAAGAACTTTACTTTTTTAAAATTATTATTCATGTAGATGGCTTTCACTTCACACACAATGTCACAACCTGGTATCTTAGCTTTCATGCCTTACCAGTCGATCTTGCTTTACAAAAATGCTTCACAACATTAGTATGTTTATGAAATGTATTTGTTAAAATGTTTTTAAGGTGCGTCTAGATGACCGCATCCTCCAAACGGACAGGGGTCTTCTGATTCGACGTGTCCTGAAAAGAGACATCGGAGTCTACCAGTGCCATGCCATGGAACATGGCTTTACCCAAACCCTGCTGGGGATAACCTTGGAAGTGGTCCCTTCAACATTCTCCTCAGCCTCCAATCTACCCTCTGATGCCCCAGTGAGGTTAGACCCTCGCAGCGGAGGCGCGCCCCCCATGACCAATCAGAAGCTTTGGTACCGGGACTTCATGCAGCTGGTGGATCACCCCAACCTCAGCACAGTCGACCAGATTTGTGAGCAAGTTTGGGCACGGAAGAACGCAGCTGTGGACCAAGTGGACAAGAGCGTTCCTGCTGCCGTGAAGGACGTCCCGCCTATGGGACCCGCCGTCCGCCCGGGGAACAAGAAGTGGAAGCATCTTCAGGAGATAAGGAAGGGCAGAAACCGCCGGACCCACGACGGGAAACCGAACCCTCGGGCACCTCGAAGTGCAGGGGAGTAAAGAGAAAAAGCTGGAGGGAGGATAGAGGGACTGATCCAAGGAGAAAAGAGGAGACTGATAGAGACTGAGAGACTCCCGGAGGTGTCTGAACATACAGACATTGTACACTCACGCACATGAACACACATGCAGACACACACGAAGCACCTCGCCTGTGTATATTTATCTATGGATGGTACCCCAGCTCTTGAGTCCTTGTCCCACTACCAGCCCCTGCATGCCTGACTGCCCGACTCCAGCCTGCACGACCCCGTCACACCTATCCACTAGCCAAGCGTACAAGCAGGAAGGAGTCCATCTCTGTCTTTGCCCAATAAACCCAAGCTCACACCTGACGTTCTGTTCAGTGACAGTCAACAGTGGTGGGTTTACGTCACCTGACAAAACCACCATTTTGTCTACAACAGGAGCTACACATGGAATGTACAGAAGCTTGATGACCTCTCCATCCAGCTGTTTTTAACCTGATGATTTTCTTACCAGTGCTAACAAACGGTGGATTGGTGTTGTACAGTATGTTTTGGGGTGGGATGACCAAACCAGTGGAAAGCAAAGGTCTGTAACTGGAAACCCGCTCTCGCTGTGAGTGCAGAAGGACGCAGACAAACAGTTTTCTATATTTTCACATTAGGAACAGGACAGATCCGCAGAAGTCCTCTTTCGCGCAGGTTTTCTGCACACCACATGACACAGTTCCTGAGCAGGAGGCACCAGCAGTGCGGCGCAGCCACAGAGCTCATTTGAATTTTGGTAGCAGTTTTTGTAGGCACATAAGCAACACTGTCAGCACAGTCGGATGAGAACCAAGTCTTATCAGGGCTTTCATCAAGCCTCCGTTTTTTTTTTTGTTTCATTTTGTTTTGGTTTTTTTTCCAAACCACAAAGACTACTGTCATTCCTCTATGAGAGATGTTTACAGTGTGAAAAACTGGAGCACAAAGAGGATGAAAGTAACTACAGGCCCAGCTCAGATCGGAATAATAAGACTTGGAAATCCAAATTAAAATAGCAGACTTGGTCCCAATTTCACAATAAATATCATATTTATTAGATTCACTTCTGGCTGTGTTTAATGATGTATTAGTGTTATGGTGATGTCATGAACATGGTGGATTGGGTGGGAGGAAGGAAGAGGAATGTTCCTATTTAACTCTACTATGACAACCTTTGTGTCTGGGCTCCAGTACAGTAATATATATAAGCATGATATTTATGACTTTTATGATTTATTTTCCCTCAGTAGTCCTTTTTTGGCCTTTTTCTTTTACACTGTTGTTGCATATTTGTGATAAAGATATATATGCAAATAACACAGAGTCAAAGATGCATCCCTCAGCACGGTACAGCACACAGGAACCTGTTCTTCTGCTACCCAGAATGCATTTGACCTTTCTGTGTGACTCTGTTGGGAATTTTTATAATGAACTAACCTTTGCTGCTTCCTCATCTCCTGATAAGTCTTCCTTCTCTCTGTCTCTGCGGTTTTTGTACCATAGGTTGTTGTCTGTATTAACATGAAGTAATAGCCCCCTCTAGTGTCTATTGTGTGTATAGTTCATTGATCACAGTCTATCCACATGACAGAAAATAACTGGCCTTGAAAGATAAAACATTTGGTTGTGCGTATAGATCCATTGTGGCTGCCACCTTTTTGTCACAGGCTTAAACATTTTTAAATATAGACATTGGCAACATTTGATTGGGTATTTCTGCTTATCCACGCCTCGACACCAGGACGCAGCACAGATTCGATCTGTCAGTGGAGTGGTAGATGTATGAAATCACTCATGTTATTTATATATCTGCTTGGTAGAGATGTAAGTTAAGCATAAGCACAACTGGCTGACTCTTGTAGAAACGGACCCATTTTGACACCACATCCAGGATTCGCATCAATGACAAAAACGATTGAGTTTATTCACTGAGAGTTAAATGTAAATGTAGTGGTGATCCGTTTTGGTTTTTATATATAAAGAGATAATTTTCAGTAGTAGTGGTGTCCATCTAGGCCATGTCTCCCTTTAAAACTAGCAGCCGTGTTGTGAGCTTTTGATTTTGCATGACCAACGTTAGTGGCTAACGCGTTTGACAATGGTGAGCGAGAGAAAGAAAGCACAACGTTGAATATGATCATTATTCCTGTGTATTTATGTGCAAGATAAGCTGAAATGTTGTGGTGGAGTTTTTTTTCTTATAAATGTAGATTTACATCTTTATTATTCTGCTGATCAAGGACTCATCCACAACAGTTGGACGTTGCAGCCAAGCCTTCCTCTGAGCACAGCTTCCAATAAGAGGCTTTGTTGTCCACACAGTCGCCACTCCTGTTGTATCCCACGCCATGAGATGTACTCCTGTATGACCCACACCAAGAGGTTTGTGTGTGTGTGTGTGTGTGTGTGTGTGTGTGTGTGTGTGTGTGTGTGTGTGTGTGTGTGTGTGTGTGTGTGTGTGTGTGTGTGTGTGACTGGGAGAAAGCAGAGCTCTGTACATAAATGGTAAAGGAACAGTGGTTCGTGAGTGTAAAGTGGTCTGTTGATGAAAGTTCAAAGGTCAAAGGCCAAAGTTAATGTGCACTGTAATACTCCCAGAGGTCGTTGTGAAATGTCATGTCAGATTGTTTTTGATTAACACAATAAAAATATGCAGTTACTTAAAAAAATGCCTTGTCAGTTTTGTGATAAAGATTTTACTATTCTTATACTGACTGTATATTTTCCGATTGTTTTATTCTGTTAAAATATGCGTTTAGTATTTTGACCACAAGGTGGCACTCATGCTACAGTTTGGGCTAAATTGTGAAAACGGGTCACATACAAAAATCTTGACATAAAAGACCTATAACTGAGATTTTCACATTAGATTAGGGTGTGTGTCAAATTCTTAGTTTGATAAAAGCTTTTAGTCGTTTCTGTTAAGAACAACCTCAGCCTCCATCTCATTATCAGTGCTTTTGTCTTTGACTTGACTTTCATCATACTAACATCAAGACCTGCATGTCATCTGAGAAATGCTTCACACTGATCACACTCAACAACAAACACGGGGGGGTATGGTCTTTCTCATGGATTGTGATTTATTCTAGTCAGGACAAAATCTGAATGTGGGAACCATGGAAACACTAGTTATGCTTTCTATGACAAATGTGGAATTTGTGGAATCTTCATGCACCCAAAGCCTCCACCATCTGCCTACTCACATATTATCATGTGTGTTTTTATTTGTGTCTTTTTTTTTCCCCCTCACTCACCAGTAAGAAATTCCCAGTGCATTCATGGTAGTGTTGTTCAAACACATACAGGGAATAAAGTCCTAAACTCAGCATTCTCTGCATGTCCTCTTCAATCACTATTGTTATTTGTTTGGAAACCGTTTGTTTAACTGGAGATTGCTCTAAAACACCTGGAGATCTCTGACAGATGCATTTCCCTGCAGCTGACTGACATCTGAGTCAGCGCTCTGGTATTTGCCGGAGCTGTGAGCAGCATCCAGGACGTGGCCGAACCTGCCGCGCTGATCCATCTGCTCTGCCAGTGTCAGCCTGTGCTCTCAACAGAAGCAGCGCCAGACACCAATGGACTAAAATCAGGCCCACGTGCTGTTCAGCATCAGGAGAGCAGATTCAACACTTGGACTTTAATTAGCGGCAGGCAAACCACATGCTGCTAATAAAAGTCAGTCTTTGAGCGCAGATCTCATTTATGTTGTCATTACATGACAACTAAGTGAACCTAATCATGTTTTAATAGCAGCAAAAGATCCCTTAACAGAAATGTTTAGTGTTAAACTGTGGCTGTGTTGACCTTGTTTTTCATTTCATGCATCCCATCATCGCAGACTTTCAGATTTAATTTTCTCAAAACATTTTGTGTAATTGAATTTGCGACTTGACTGCAGACCTTTAGAAGCTAAGCGGAGCGTCCAGTTACATCTGCAACCTGAGTAAATGCTGTTCTTCCGCTACATGTTTATGCTGGATATTAAATGAGAAACAGAAAAACGCTGACTCCTTTCAAAGGCCTGTCCAGGACAGAAGGGCCAGACAGAAAGTGCTTTTAATGAACCATTCAAATGTATAATTGCTCAAATGTCAGTAATGTTGTGATTGCTGTTAGGCAATGACTTTAAATACAATAAAAATATAAAAAAACAATCACTGAAATTTTTTGCAGATTTTGCAAAACCTCATTTGTGTTGTTTTACTGGTATGTATGTTTGAACAAAGTATCAAGCAAATGTTATCTGAAAGCTGATACATTCCTCCAGCAGGCTGGTGTGTGTGTGTGTGTGTGTGTG
>BJFM01003831.1:0-13917 GCA_016586285.1 Arothron firmamentum | reverse complement strand
CCCCCCCCCCCCCCCCCCCCCAGTGCTCACTGCTGTGATTTTGCAGTCCTTGAAGCTTACAAAGTTTCCTCGAAAAATGGCTTCGTACAAAAGCCCAGAGGGAGGAATTTTTCATCACCACCAAACCACATCTGAAGCCAGTGTGCAGGCACCGATCCAACACGCGCACACGCACACTTTTTGTTATCCTCACTCTCTTGCATTCATTGTCTTTAAGTGCTTTAATTAAATGGAGGTTAAATGTCTTGTCGTTTGTTTCTCCACCAAACACATTTGTCACACTCTGCTTCTCCTCCCTTTAATTAGAGAGGGTAAAACAACATTTACTCTCTGCATTATGGCTTCCATCTGCCTCGCACGGCTCGGCTAAGCTGGAAAGCATCTCTCATAAACACCCTTGAGCGTCCGTCCCTCCTGAACGGCACAGATAGAGAAGCGGTGGGTCAGAGGCAGGCCGGCACGTGTCCACTGACATCTCCTCCGGGCCTCTGCTGTTTATACATTTGTTTACCAGCGTACACAATGTTCACATGGACAGCAAATACTTTAGAGAGTGTTTGGAGACCACCGCCGAGAGCGCGCCACACACAGAGTAACGAGAAGAGCACAGGTGATGGTTGTGTACAGAACACGGATTTTCTGCAGCACAGACGCGGCGATGTTAGTTTGAAACCGTCTGCACTGCTTTGGACATAGAACATTGATGAATATTAATGTTATTACAATCAGTGTTGAATTTAAATGGAATTTTCCATGGAATGACAGGTCAGCTGTGCCGGCTGGGTTGCCCCAGCTGCCTTTCTGGGTGCCTGCACAGAAGCTAATGCTGTGAGCTAAGCAGCAAATAGCACAGGGACGGAGCACAGCCACCACCAGCGCCAACACGACGCCGGCTAAAGCAGCCTCAACAGCTCGTGCTGGCTGGTTTGACTTGAACAGCCTGATAGCTGACTGTCTCCGCACTCAGTTAGCTCACAATAAAGTTTCTCCCTCTTAAAAGTTCTTTCCTTCCATTTGTCTTTTGCTAGCCAGCAGACTTACCATCCAACCTACGTGGGAAGTAAATACTTTGGCCACGTTAGTTTACGAATATGTGCTTTGTTGCACAAAATTACCACTGGTCTCATGGTTTTATGGAAAAAGTCTGGAGATTGGTAACAAAATGTTCCTGTCAGCACATCTAAAGCTGGTGTAGACCCAATTAAGAAAACCAAAACGTTTTATTTATCGTCTATAATCACTCAAAACCAAACTGTCAGCACTTTTACCGCGGGTCTGTGTGTGCGTTTGGGCCGCTCACCACTCAGATTCTGATCGGAACACTGCAGCACGGGGTTTCCGTGTCTGATGTCCTGTCTGCGGAAGCGGCGTTTGCTGTTCGCCAAGTACCGCGTGCACACCGATCCGTCCCAGGCGCAGTAAGGGTCCCTTGCCAGGCAGCACTCGGCACAGGCGTTCCCATACGTCTCACAGCGATGCAGCTTCACCAGAGCCACGCCAGCAGGAGAACCCACATACAGGGCTTGCTGGTGGGAAGGAGGGGGAAAGGAAACTAAATCACACACAAAAATCAGGCTTTAAAGGTTTGGAATCGGTGTTAGCAGCCGTTTGAACTTACACGTTTTACAGATATGTCCATTGAGGTGACTGGAGCAGGCACCTGTAATACAGAAAAGTGTAACGTGCGGGAGGAAAACGGACAGGAGGACATGACCATGAGGAGGAAACAGCTTGAGCTTTAGTGGTCCACACGGGGATCGTTATGGAGGTTCAGAGAAAGGGAAGGATGTAGATGTGCACCGGAGAGAAAAGAAATCAATAAACCTTAAAGACTTGTAACTCCTCCAGTGTGACCTCTTCTGTCTCCAGACTGTTCCCACCGTGCAGAGCGATCACCTTCAACACCGAACCCGTGTCTAAGAGACGAGAAAAGTGGGTTATATGAAGGGCCATGCCGGATAATCTCAGGTTCCGGTTTCAGATCGACGTGCGGGCGGATCGGAAGCTCCCACCTGTGCCAATAAACATGACGTCATACTGGCCGTCCTCTGCCTCCACGCGGTCCACCACAATCTGTGTCAGCTTGTAGGGAATGTTGGCCTTCACGAGCACGGGCTGGCGCAGGGCGGGATACACGGGCCGCCACATCAGCGGGTGGTTCCGGGCAAACTGCAGCACCGAGTCGGGGAAGTCCTTCGTGCTTCCGAACTCCCTGCCCGGCTGGTTGGTGATTTTACTTGGGCACTAAAGAGACCAGAGGCCGCCGGGTCAGTCACCTTTTCATGTCATTTTTGGCAAAGATATTGGCGGATGAACTGATCGTGCAGGGATGACAACATTTGTGCGGTGTGGTGAGCTCAGAGGGGAAAAAATGCCTCATTAGAAACTTGGAGAACCTTCGGAAGTTTTACTGTTTCTAAAAACTGGTGGCTGGTTCACAAATACTGTTTTGTGTTTGGAAGCAGCTCTGTAGAGCTGGAGAACGTCCTGCTGCATCACCGCAATCATGAAAAAGTGCCAGATTTTGGCTGAGACCCTGTACAGCTCACACATTTAGGACAAGTAAAGACAAAGTTCAACGCTCCATGAAAGATAATGAACAGTTGGCTCTCTTTAAAGTAGCCAGAGCCTTTCCCTGATCTTTCCCTAATGAAGCTGTGGAGGCCGCAATGTCGGCTGCTCTCTGTTGTCTCTGACGGTGGCCGAACGCTCCTTCTGCAAAAGCTGCTGCTTCTCGATTGAACGCAGATTTGACCTCTTCAGCGCACCGCTCCAGTCATTGTTCTCATTAAATCTCCTCTTTTTAATCCCAATCACAGCCTGATGCACCGAGCGCGTACAGGCGCAGCGATGGCCGTCGACAGCTTCCACCATCTGTACTCGGCGGAAAGTCAGATTGCAATTGTCGAAATGTTACCTGGCCTAAGAGAGAGGTGCACAATCAGCTCAACTGTTCTGGATTCAAGAGTTTCAGGAAGGTTGAGGTTGGGACTGCAGAGACAGTTGAACTATCGCACTGGTTCAAACCGTCCTTCCATGTGGTAGAAATATAGTCCTGCGTGCTTAATACAAGAGTAAGTGATACACTCAACAGTCCTCTAATGGACTGGATTCAATTTCAGAGGGGGGATCCGAGCTGTGCAGGGACATTATAGACTCAAAACGCTTCAGAGATTGATGTTTAATGGGAAATGTAACTGATCCCAGGTGCAGCACGTAGGGAGTTGCGCTGTTTGCATGTCATTCCGCACAATTCCAAGAATACCGTTCAAGCTCTCAGGAATCTGTGAGTGTACTGAAAACCACCAAACTGCTATTGTGAATTAGAGAGACCCTGTCAATACAAACACAGATATTCTGTCTGAACTTAGAAATATCTGTTTAAAAGTCACACCACAGCCAGCCCATAAGGTGGCGATAGAGACTCCACTGAGGTGACGTATTAAACAAGGCAAAGTCTCTATTTCTTACTAGTTATTTAACATTATTTGTGATGACTTTGAGAAGAATTGTTTCTGTTAATATTGAAGTTTCTGCTACATGTTGATTGGTGATTCTCTTCATGAGCGTGCAGTGGTGCTGATCCTCGGACCAGACGCAGCGTGGCACAGGAAGACCGTGAGTCCAGCTCTGTAAGTCTGTGCAAGGGTTTTTATGGTGAGCACAGGATCCACAAACTCACCATCTCAAATACCTCCAAGTAACAGTATCTATACGGACATTTGTTTTAATCTACTTTACACTCGGTTTTTGTTTTAAAATGTGCTGGAGTAAGCTAGACCCTAAGCAGGTACGTTCACGTTTCACACAGTTATAAAAACTTCTACAGATCCAAACATGCAACCTTGAGACGTCCGAATTCTCAGTGGTTCCACTAGTTTCCATTTTATATTCAATCAAGGGCCAAGTGACAAAAGAGTAAATATGGTCTCTTTATGACTTGTATGCGAGTGTGGTTGCCTGTTGGTGGGGCGAACTGGCCGAGCGCTGTTGGCTGGGAGAAAGGAAACTGATCCATTCTAACAAATGGATCCAGCTGCGGTTACAGTTATGGAAAATTGCTTTTTCAGTGTAACATCAGCCTCTCTGGTTGTGATTTAATTCATGAACCATCTGACTTGAAGGTGGTTCATTTCCCCAAATATAAATACAACATCAAGGTGCGAAATGATGTTGAGTGTATACATCTATTAATCCTAAAGACATATGTAATGTTTAACAGTAGAAATTAAGAAAAACACAGAAAATAAATTCTTTGTGATTCATCAATGATTAGGTACAATTTTACCTAATCTATCCTAAACTAAATGTTTACCAATTTTAATTAATGACTTGATATGATATAAATTCTCCAACCAAACACCTAAAACTATTCATCTTATTTTTTATCAACAATACTTTATCATAATATTACATTGGTACATTAGAGGGTAAACCTCTAAATCTCTAAGAAATGTGCAATAAAGTTTATCTCTATTCCATCATTTGTGTACAACTTTTAAATCTGCACCCTAATAATTCAGAACTAGATAAATATCTATAGGGAGAATAAATCCATCAAATCCCTCCCAAACGAGATTTCCCAGGAGTTATATTTTCCATCTCTGGAAGCGTTTGGCCATGCAAGAAAGCCTTACATTCAATAACAGAAAATTGATTTTAATGTCCTGTTGAGATGAAATGAGTCAAAAAATTCTGGCTGTTTTAGCAGAGGATCGTTGAAGCATCCCTGAGAGTCCTCTTCTCTTGTTTCCCACCCTCTCTTCCTCTGTTCGCTCCCTCTCCCTCTCTCTCTCTCTCTCTCGCTCCAGCTCCCGAGCGAAAACATTCCTGTTAATCAGAGTGTCGCTGGAGTGAAACCACAGAGGTGTCTGCTCTGTTCCCACATCATCCATATCTGCTCGGCCTCCGTATTCTCCCCTTGACTCTGCTAATGAGGTGGAATGGCACGCGACATGACTGTGTATACCTGTGCTCTATGTGTGTGTGTGTGTGTGTGTGTGTGTGTGTGTGTGTGTGCGCGCGCGCGCGCGCGCGTGTGTGTGTGTGTGTGTGCACGTTTTCTAATACGCTAACTCTGAAGTGCAGTGCTGTGGTGAGAGATGACAGGGCCCCGCTGAGGTAAACCAGGTTACGGTTCGGTTCCGTACACAGTCAGCACAGCTGCAACAGCAAATACAGTAGTTTATTTTACTGACATGGAAACTTTTCCGTGCCTCATTTTTTAAACTCACGTTGCTTTTTGGAACCGCTTCTCAACCGACCCCATTAGATTTGTAACAATTTATTACGTTATTCATTAATAAAGTTCTGTTTGTCTGATTGCTATCGAGCATCGGCAGCAGGAGAAAAACTCTCATCTGTTTTTGGAGACGAGGCTCTGAATCGATGGGGTTCACCAGGGCAAAGAGTTGCAGATCTTTAGGAAATATGAACTGTGTCATCTTTGAAATGCTGCCAAGCTAAGTGCAAGTGCAATATGGTACCGCTCAAGCTCAAAATGATGTGTGTGTGATTATATCTGCAGTCCGATCGCTCACCACGCCTGGTCGGGGATAGGGAACCCTGCCTTCGTAGGCTCCCCACCGGTAGTCAGGACCTTCTTTATGGGCAAAAGGTCCATTGAAGGCTTCTCTGATATCAGCCATACGGTAAACACACACGGCAAAACCCTGGAACACATTACTGTGGACGAGAGAGGAGAGATCATAAAACGGATGATGTCAAACATTTATACAGACAGAATACCTGAACTCATATCAAAGACAGGCTTGAGGTCAGAGCTGCCATGTTCAGCCTGGAATTGCAATGATATTTTTGAAGTTTAAACATCATTTTTTACGTATTTGTGGATGGTACAGGGTGCTAATAACCTCACTGAAGAAGATTAAGGCACATATTTAATCAAATTTGTTGCAAAACAAGAGTCAAGGTGGTTGCTGAATTGAAGAAACATGGCAGCGCAACATGCTAGCAGCCATGGAGGTTGACCCGCATCAACTTTTATACAAAAATTCCACTCCAACGTCAAGGAAAGCACTGTAATTACTGCGATTTGGTTATTCGACACTATAAAAACCATGTCTATTAAATTTGGTTTGTGACAGCAGATTATTAAAAAAGTCACACAGCTGAAGATTAAGAACATAATCAATTTCACATTCCTTACCTTATAGTGCTGAAGAGCGCATAAACATCTGGGTTCCTCTCATCTTTGGTTCTCAGGAGGAAAACATCCTCTGTTTATGAACCAAAAAAAGTACATAAGAATTAGTACAGTCACTTGTACTTGTGTGTGTGTGTGTGTGTGTGTGTGTGTGTGTGTGTGTGTGTGTGTGTGTGTGTGTGTGTGTGTGCGAGCGCGCGCGTGCAAAAGCATAACCTTGGAAAAAAATGTTTTTATCTCACCCAGTTGGTTAAAATGCGTGTCAATGCCATGGGGACCAGGAACCGAACAGACCAGCCTGGCTTTGATGAAGGTGCTCCACTTGTTCACCAGCACTCTCTGTCCCCCAACATCATTCTGATGGAAACACAGAGCACAGCCAAAGCCTTTATTACCCGCACGAATAATTAATGACACACTGCTCCATATTTTTTGTGTGCTCAGTGATTCACAGAGGCAGCATGCAGCCATAACACTGGGCTCAGAGGTGGAGGGAGGAGGAGGAGGGGGGGAGAGAGAGAGAGAGAGAGAGCGAGAGAGAGAGAGAGAGAGAGTGAGAGAGAGAGAGAGAGAGGAGCCCAAACCCATCCAGCTGGCCGATGACAAAGAGGAACGACAGAGGACAAAGAGTAAATGTGGAGGGACTCATGATAGACACAGTTGTGTACATGCACATGTAACAGAATCCAAGGGAACTGTGTGAGTGAGTGTATGTGTGTGTGTGTGTGTGTGTGTGTGTGTGTGTGTGTGTGTGTGTGTGTGTGTGTGTGTGTGTGTGTGTGTGTGTGTGTGTGTGCTTTGCAAGAAGAATGGCAGTGTTCCGTGTTAAAGTGATGAAATAGTTTCCCTCAGCGGGACACACTTGGCCTGAACAACACGTGTGTGTGTGAGGGGAATTATGGGCAGATGGGGAGGAAGAGCAGAAGATATAGAGAAGACAAAGAAAGTCAGAAGAGAAGCTCCTGAAATCCCTGCAGCTGGCTCTCATTGCATGTGCTTTGTATGTCTCCCCCACACATATGTGTGTGTGTGTGTGTGTGTGTGTGTGTGTGTGTGTGTGTGTGTGTGTGTGTGTGTGTGTGTGTGTGTGTGTGTGTGTGTGTGTGTGTGTGTGTGCGTGTGTGTGTGTGTGTGTCTGTGTGTGTCTGTGTGTGTGCACTAGGACTGTGAGGGTGTGTGCGGATCAATCTGACAATCACTTCTGAGGGTCAACAGACTCGTCTGTTTCGGAATCTCATGAGAGATCGGCTCTCGTGTGTTTTTTTTTTTTTTTCCTCCTGCTGTCACACAAGAAGAATCAGCCCATAAAACCAGTACCACCTGTCTCTGGTAATCCTGCAGAAACCACTCTGAGACCATGTAGAAAAATGATCAATCAAACCGCTGCCCCTATCTTGATGATGTTATCATTTCGTCCTGTAGAGGATATTTTCCTCCCAGGTGGACACTGAATCTTTATAACTGTCTTTAAGTCCTGGGCTGGACACTAACAGACAGCCAGGAGGAGTCCACTCCCACATCACCACTCAACATCTTCATGGAGTAAAAAAAACATGGCTGCTGAGGTTGCAGGCCTGGACATCCCCCAACGCAGCTGCACTGCTTTCTACCTGCCAACAGAAATCTCCGTCTGGTGTCTTTGCAGCGTTCTGGACCAGCGTCAGAGGACTCTCCGCCTCTCAGCTCGACGCTCGACACACACACACTCGAGCTTTGATAGAAAAGTAAATCCTGGACTGGATCCGGAGACGGAGCTCTGCGGTTCGTCTGAGGAGTCTCACCGCGCAAACTCTGCCGACGCGTGCATGGATGGCGCCCTCCCTGTCCCCCGCCTCCACCGCTTTCTCAGTGAAGAAGAAGTACACTTTATCGTTGTCTCTGTCGGCGTTGTCGGGGATGAGGTGAGCGGCGACGAATTTCGGATCTGGGGGGAAGAAGGCAGAGACGAGTGAGCGGATGTGGAGTGTGTGAAAATAGTCATTTATTATTTATTTCAGGGCCAACGAAGAAAAACAGACAAACATCTGCAATCACACTTTTAACCATCATCATCATCATCATCATCATCATCATCATTGAATAAACAAACACACTCTGGGTTTTTTTTTTTCATAGACCACGAAGTCAAATGTTGGCAGGTTAATGGCGTCGGATTGTTACCGTGGAGCAGCTTCTGGTCCGTTTCCGTCCTCATCGTGGAGCGACTCCCCATGCTCCTGAAGATCACCGAGTCCCTCCCCAGGAAGTCTGCCGTCAGTCCGGTGTACAACTCCCCACCTAACGAGAAGAGGAGGATGGAGGAGGGGAGAGGACATATGATCACATGTTCTCAGCCGAGGGCTCAGAGTGCGGCGAGCGTGACGCAACGTAACATAAATAAACCTTTACAAGATTATCTCATCAGCAAACATGAAGTCACATCAGATCAGGTTCTCAGCAGCAACGGAGCCTTTACAACAAAGACAGCAGCTCATTGTTTTGACTGACATTTTTCCAGGCACCGGCCTAATGTCCTCATGGAATCTGGGCAAAGTCTGCTCCAGTGAGCATTAATGGAATTAAAACCAGAACAACATTAACCTAAAACGTACATAAAGATGATTGACATTGTCTAACACGCTGATAAAGAGGTGAAGACAGAGGAAATTCATTTCTGTGTATTTTGGAAGTTTCACTATTAAGGTGGGAAAACACAACAGATAAGTTACACTTTCATCACCATTTTGGAAGCCAAATGCTAAAAATGATCTACAGGCAGAAGAGAAAAGCTCATACTGGGAACACTGGCTGCACCTGTTTTCAGCACGGAAAATGTTGATCTTGAGTCCAAATGGCCTGATTAAACTGCCTTTAAACAGGATTTCTTTTTGAAATACAGCAAATACGTTCCAAAGGACATACCACTGAAGGTGCTGGCGAAGGGCAGGCTGGGGTCATGCGGAACCTTCCCTCGCCCGTTCTCCACATTGGTAGGGTCCATCGCGAAGACGTGCTGTGAGAGAAACAAACGTAAAGGATGTGATGCAGTTCCAGCAGGTAGTTTGTCATCCCCTGCTGATATTTGTGTCCTCTCAGTGGAATTGTTAACTTGCTCTGTGGGATCTCTAACCAGCAATGGGATTAAATGTCCCTCATCAATCCTTCCAATAGGAAATCTTCTCACATTTTTTTTTAACCCCAAGCAATTTTTCAGATTTTTCTGACCCAATAAATGATGTGTAACTGGAGCCGTTTTCAGATTCGGGCCGAGGTTCCAATTTATTTGTCCTCCGACTGAACTGCGCTTGTCTGAGAAATTCAGACGCCCTCTGAGAGAAAAGGAAATGCATGATCAGCTGAGGTGCCAGAGTTCAGCTGAGACTCCCACCGGCGGGTATGTGAGCCCAGCCGAGGAACAGCATCAGGAACCAAAGAAGGTTGCCATTTAAAAACACTCTTCAAATGTTGCAGCTCATGAGAAAAGATTCGGATACTTTTGGGAGCAAACTTCATCGTTCTTCCCCGGCACATATAGGTGGCGCTGTTTCTACATTTTTACATAGACTTGGTGAGTGTTGGTTACATGTCACAATAAGGGGCCATAATCTGTTTCACGTGCGTCAAGTGATTTTAGGTTTGTTAAAGCGATGCTGCATGAACACGTACCACATTGTTACGTGGAGCAACATCAATATCAGGAAAAGATGGAGAACATCTTGTTTTGATAAATAAAAGCCCACTTGTCACTTCAGCTATTTTTAGGATTGAAGCAAAGCAGAGAAGGAAGTGATTAAAATAACAGAGTGACTGTTTCTCTACTTCGGTCCTAAACACTGACCACATCCTTGGATTGTCTGATGTGAGGGGCCACCGCAGGGTCACGGTGGACAAAAGGCCCATTTTAGCCTGCGTGCCGTTACAACATCAGAACAGACTCATTGTGATCGATGCGACTTTTCTTTAGGATCAAAAAGGCAGAGCTGGCGTTTGATTTAAGACCAAATCAGTCATTTGGATGCCAGTGAACTCAGCGTGCAGGAGTCACTGTTCCTCCGATAGACAATAGAGTATTGTTACCGCGCGGACAAGCAGAGATGATGACATTGAAGTTGGTGGAAGTCAAGTGCCTGAGAAGCCCGATTACAACACACGCCCGTGCACGGTGAGTGCCGTACGTGCACTTGCTCACGAGTTGAACAAGTGTTGTAATGAGCGCGAGACTCGTGGGGGGGTAGGCTGCACCCTCCACTCTGCAGACCGTTGGGGCGTGGGTCCGTGTTGCCTCTGCCCTCACGAGCACTGCAGCTGCCTGCTGAAAAAAGCCGCAGAAGTACGTCGCCCAAGACAAATACTCACCAATGCTGGAACACAGTCGCTGCACCGGCGTGCCAATACATGACCGTTGAGTAAAACTGTAAGCATGCAGATTTGGTTACAAAACGCACCGATGACAACACACCATTAGTATACCCAGAAATGAGCTTTTAAAACCTCCTTTGACAAAGAGCACCCAGGTGCCCCCTCGTACACCAGTGTGTATGGCACAACTAGGCAGGATCTGAGGGTTTCATGCTTCTCCAGTGAAGGAAAGCAGAAGAAGGTAAAGACGAGGCTGGGATTGAATGTAACTGAGAGTTATGGTTGCTAATACCAGTAAAAATGATAAAGATCAGGACTGAAATTGGGGATTAGGGAAGGCAGAAGCAGTGAAAGAGACATGATTCTTCTGTGTTGGAGGGCTTTGGTCCAACAACAACATGTGTGGGAGAACTAAAAGGAGTTCATTTCCAATGAATTTTTTATGGAGCTTTCAGTCTTTAAGTCCAATATTTTATCCATACAAGTCGAGCTGGCTTCACTTTTCCCCCCACTGGACTTGAAAGTGTCCCATGTGCAGCACTTACAAGACTGTCATGGACCTGTGCCATCATGGCGTGAGGAAGTGACTTATTCAGCACGTTGCTGGTTCACTCTGCCAGAAAGGAAACCTGGGATAAAAAAATTCAGCTTTTATCATGTGAGAAAGTGCTCCAGTCTCCTGTAAAGTGCTTCATAACGCCTCGGCTGGGTGTTTGGCAAGTATAATTCAAGCTATACTGGAAACCAGGGGACTTCTATTTAAATCGTATCAAAGGACCAATAATTTGCATATTTCTTAAAACATGCACGTATTATAAAAGAGAGAATCACACGAGAATGGGGAAAGGGTGTTTCTGCACCTAAGTAAGATTAAATACCTCCAGGATCAAAGGTCATCCCACCCAGAGTCCAGTCTGAGGGCACGCGTTCCCTTGAGAGGTCAGACAAACGCAAGATTGTGTGTTCTCCGCCGGTTAACGACTGGTTAAATAAATGGACAGGCTCCCTGCGGCGTCGTCTATTCAGACAGACACTCTGAAGAGCTGCAAAGAGTGGTTGTGCTCGGAGCGATGGGCTCTTTCTCAGACATATAGACACACACACACACACACACACACACACACACACACACGCATGCAGGCGCACACACACAGACGGCTGAGTCCGGAATCTGTCACATCCCTGGAAATGGGTGGACCTTGATATGCACAGATCCAAACAAAGAAGTGATCAAAACAACCGGTTTCCCTCTGGCTGTAGTTCAGAATCAGGCCCGTTTCCATGCATTCCAGCAGGTCTGGCCAAGTTCATCTCCAAACGCTACACTGATTTCCGGTCCATTCAGCAAAGTGGACCGGAAATCAAGAGTGGGAGATGCGGCAGAGGATCACACTCTGAATGTCAGCATTCAGAGGAGAACTGCCGTGGCAAGTTACCCATGCTGCCTGCTGGGTCTTGACCTCGGGCCACAGGGTTCTGAGCACAGAACTGGGCTGATCTCTGTCTGTCTTTCCTCATTAAAAAAAAAAAAAACATCTTGGCATCCATCATATTTGTTCCATTAGCCTGGTTTCCTCCGCAGGAAATCTCAGAGACCACACACTCGGTTCCTGTCAACTCACATACAGTACTTAGTCAGTACGTCTGCGCCGCCATAATAAGATAATGGCATAAAACATTTGACCAAACTGGGAGCTGCAGAGTTTGGAGGAATGTTCAAGATATTTCCACAAGTTGTTGGTGGCCATGTGGGGAGAATCACTGCCGAGACGGGTGTTTACATAAAGGTGAAGCTGGCCTGAAGGGTTGTTTGGACGGGGGGGGGGGTGTTGTTGTCATGGTTAAATGATGAATGATGTGCATCAAAACATCATGACACTTCTTGTGTTCTTGTGTCTTTCAGTGCTGACAAAATAATATTTGATTAGAGGTTAAAACATCTTTTCAAGGTGGAGGGGTTGTGGCTGAATACCAGCCCTGAGTGTGAGATCGCCCCCTGGGCTCTGTAGAGCAGGGGAGAATCAGGCAACGTATCCCATCATCCAACACTACTTCGTGGAGATTTGGTTCATCAAGCATGGAATCATGGGTCTTAGGTGAGCTGTATGACAGGCTATTTCTCAAGTTGTTTTTCAGAGGCAGCCAAGTTCTGTGCTTGCGGGCGCGCCTTTATGGGCGTCAGAGATCTGTTTGTCAGTGTCTTTGCGAGTGTTGCGCTGAGACTCACCTCTCCTCTGTGGCCCACGCTGATGTAAGCGCACATCGGCTGGAAAGCACCGGTTCCACAGGCCAGGAGGTGGGTGCGGTTGTGGGGCTGCAGGAGGCGAACAAAGTTGGCGCACTCCGTCTGCGGGACACAGAAACGTGGCCATTCGTTAAAGCCTCCAGTCTCAAAGAAATGCGGCAAAAGATACATTTTATATGTTTCCCTCCCCACTTGTACACTATCAAAGTTCACAATTATCTCAGGTACACTTTACCCAATCCTTCATTTGCAATTCCCCAAAACACACAAAAACAAATTAGCGCAACTGATGAGAAAAGGCCGGACAAGCTTCAAGGAAGTGAGAACCGAGACATGTCTGAAGTGAACAGAGGTCCACAGGAAGCACAGGGCAGATTACTTCCTTTTTCCTGCATGCAAGAAAAGCAGCTGATAATACGTGTGGTCTGAGAAGGAAGGGTCATCGGGCCGCCGTTCCCTCATGTTTAGCAGGTCAAACTCATACAATGAGCGCGCCATCTCCCCGAGTCTAAACTGGAGCATGCGCCGCATGTCGAGCGAATATCAGGCTTTCTTTGCCTTTGAAACTTCAGTCTTCTGTTTATACGGGCGGGCATGCATTCGGGCATAAACAAACGCAGCAAATCACTTATTTGACATTTATGTGCGGCTGACGGCCCTCTAGAGATGAGTGCCGGCGTTCATTTCCTCGAGTGCTTTGAGCTGCTGCAGACGCGATGTAAAACATGTCACTGGAGCAGGAAGCCTCGTTTACTACATAAAACCGCCCTCGCCTACCGGCCCGTGGCTTCACCCGAGCGGAACCAGGATCGCTCATAAAGTAAAAAAAGAAGCAGATTTGCTCATAGAAAGCTAAAGAGGCTCCTGAAGAGTCAGCCAACGTGAAATGGGAGCATCTGGTTCTTTCCTACTGGTATACTGGTGCCAAATCAGTGCAATATATAGCTACAGCCAGTTGGAATCGTCTGACACGGAGCAGCAAATGAGGTGCGGACTCGACATTAAGTGTACATACGTTACTGATGGTGTGTGATGCCTGGGAGAGTCGGCTGTGTGGATGGAGATAAACCAGAGAAGACACTGACAAATATATGAACAGCCAGAGCAAGACGCTGCACGCTGGGCTGAAGAAGCTGAACAGAAGGTCCCCCCCCCCCCTCAAGCTGTT